>CABHPP010117470.1:1553-13751 GCA_902168425.1 Peromyscus attwateri | reverse complement strand
CAGTATAAGAACACAATCAAGAACAGTCTCCACTAGAGCCCAGAAATAATTGGCATTGAAGACAAGATAGAAAAAATGGATACCTCAGTCAAAGAAAATGTTAAATCTAAAAATATTCAGCCACAAAACATTAAGAAAATCTGTGACACCATGAATAGACCAAATTTGTGAATAATGAGGATATAGGAAGTAGAAGAAACACAGGTCAATGGCACAAGAAATATTTTCAACAAAATGATAGAAGAAAATTTCTCTAACCTAAAAAAGGTACAAGAAGCATACAGAAGACCACAAAAACTGGGCCAGAAAAGAAATTCCACATGGCACATAATAATCAAAATACTAAATGTACAGAAGAAAGAAAGAATATTAAAAGCTGCAAGGGGAAAAGACCAAGTAACAAATAAACACAGATATATTAGAATAACCCCTAACTATAAAAGCCAGAAGAGCTTGGGCAGATGTTCTACAAACTCTAAGAGACCACAGATGCCAGTCCAAACTACCATATCCAGCAAAACTTTCAATCACAATAGATGAAGAAAGAAAAACATTCCAAAATAAAACAAAATTTAAGCAGTATCTTTCTCAAAATCCAGCTCTATAGAAGGTGGTGGAAGGAAAACTTTAACCTGAAGAGGCTAACCACACCCAAGAAAACACAAGGAATAAATAATCTCAGACCAGAAGAATCAAAAGAGGGAAAAGGAAAACAAAACAAAACAAAACAAAACAACAACAAAAAAAAACAACAAACCCACACTACCACAATAAAATAATGCTAATCAACAACATTGCTCATTGATAGCTCTCAATGTCAATTATTTCAATTCCTCAATAAAAAGTCACAGACTAACAGATTGGATTTGAATACAGGATCCACCCTTCTACTTCATCCAAGAAACATACCTTAATATCAAGAATAGATATCACCTACAGGTAAATGAATGGGAAAACGATATTCCAAGAAAATGGACCCAAGAAGTAATTTAGTGTAGCCATTTTATTATCTAACAAAATAGACTTCAAACCAAAACCAATCAGAATAGATAGGAAAAGACACTTCATGCTTATCAAAGGAACTATACACCAAGAAGATATTGCAATTCTGAACATCTCTGCACCAAAGAAAAGGGATGCAAGTTTATAAAAGAAACATTATTACAGCTAAAAATCACATACTAACTATCACACAGTGATTGTGGGTGATTTCAACATTCCATACTTATCAATCAATAGGAAGGTCATCCAGACAAATGTTAAACAAAGAAATGCTGGTGTTAAATGACATCAAAACTAAAAGTACTTAACAGATATTTACAGAATATTTCACTCTAACACAAAGGAATAGACCTTCATCTCAGCAGCTCATGGAACTTTCTCCAAAACTGATCATATACTTGGATACAAAGCAAGGCTATACAGATACAAGAAAATTGAAAGAACACTCTGCATCCTATCTGACCACCATAAGTTCAAGCTGCATTATCAGCAACAACAGAAAGCATACAAACTCATGGAAACTGAATAACTCACCACTGAATGAAAAATAGGTCAAGACAAAAATTAAAAAGAAATTAAAACCTTTTAAGAATTGAATGAAAATAAAAACACTATATATCCAAACTTTTGAGACACAATGAATTTGGTTCCAAGAGTCAAGTTCATAGCAGTAAGTGCTTGAATAAAAAATTTGAAGATATTAGTAAATTAACAGCACACCTGAAAGCTCTGGACCAAAAAGAAGAAATAATATCTAAAAGGCAAAAAATAATGAAACTCAGGGCTGCAATCAACAAAACAAAAACAAACAAAGAAACAAATATAAAGAATCAGTGAAATAAAGATTTGGTTCTTAGAGAAAAATCAATAAGACTTGACAAACCCTTAGCCAAATTAGCCAAAAGGTGGAGAGAGAATATCCAAATCAACAGAATTAGAGATGAAAGTCGGATATAACACTGATCAATCCAAAGAATCATAAGGACATACTTAGAAAGACTTCACCACATTGCAAAATCCAAAATAAATGGATAATTTTCTTGATAACCACCTACTAAAGTTAAATCAAGAAGAGATAAGCAATTCAAACAGACTTATAACCACTAGTGAAACAGAAGCAGTAATTAAAAGCCTCCCAACCCACCCCTCCTAAAATGCCAAGGGCCAGATGTTTTAATGTAGAATTTTACCAGAATTTCAAAGAAGAATTAACTCCAACTACCCCTCAAATTATCCCATAAAATAGAAACAGAAAGAACACTGTCCAATTCTTTTACGAGACCACAGTTATTCTGATACCTAAACCACACAAAAACATAACAAGAAAGAGATCACAGACTAAATTCCCTTATACACATAGATGCAAAAATTCTAATCAAATACTTGCAAACCAAAAAACCAGACTACGAAAATATCTAAAAAGTTATCAACCATGATCAAGTAGGTGTCACCCCAGAGGTGCAGGTATAGTTCAACACACAGAAACTTATAAATCTAAATCACCATGTAAACACTAAAAACCCCACATGATTATCTGATTAGATGCAGAAAAGGCCTTTGACAAAATCTAACATGCTTTCATGATAAAAGTCCTGGAGAGATTAGGGATACAAAGAGCATACTTCATAATAATGGAAGCAATTTACAGCAAGCCCACAGCTAACATCAATCTAAATGGAGAGAAACTCAAAGCATTTCTACTAAAATCAGAAAAATGACAAAGTTGCCCATTCTCTCCATACTTATTCAATATCATAACTAGAACGATAAGACAACTGAAGAAGATCAAGGGAATACAAATTGGAAAGGAATAAGTCAATGTATTTTTATTTGCATATGATATGATTACATACATAAGTGACTCAAAATTCCACCAGGAAACTACTACAGCTGATAAACACTTTTAGTATCATTAGGCTTCCTATGTACAAATGACAAATGGATTGCAAAAGAAATCAGGAAAATAATACCTTTCACAATAGACTCAAAAATTAAAACACCTTGTTGTTACTCTAACCAAGCAAGTATAAAACTTGTGTGATAACAACTTTAAGACACTGAAGAAAAAAACTGAAAAAGATAGCTGAAGATGGAAACATCTCCCATGCTCATAGATCAATAGGATAATATAGTAAAACTGATCATCCTACCAAAAGCAATGTGCAGATTTAAGGCAATCCCTATCAAAATTCCAACACAGTTCTTCACAGAAATTGAAAGGAAAATTTTCTGATATATATGAAAATACTAAAAAACCTAAGATAGTCAAAACCACCCTGAATGATTAAAAAAAAAACAAAACTGCTGGAGGTTTCACCATCCCCCATTTTAGTACTACAAAGCTACAGTAATAAAAACAGCATGGTATTGCCACAAAACCATACATGTTCATCAACGGAATTGAATTGAAGACCCACGTGCCTATGGAAACCTGGTTTTGATAAAGAGGCCAGAAGTACAGATTGGAAAAAAGACAGTGTCTTCAATAAATGGTGCTGGTCAACCTGGATAGCTGCATGTAGAGGAATCCAAATAGATCCACACTTATCACCGTGCACAAAATTCTGGTCCAAATGGATCAAAGACCTCAGTGTAAAATCAGATTCACTGAATCTGATAGAAAAGAAAGCAGAGAAAAGTTTTGAACCTTGGCACAAGAAAAGACATATTGAACACAGGAACTAAGACCAACAATTAATAAATGAGACCTCATAAAACTAAAAAGCTTCTGTTACGGCAAAGGGCACCATCGTTTCAAAAATGCAGCAGGCTCCAGAATGGGAAAAAATTTTCTATTAACTACACATCTGGTAGAGGGCTAATCTCCAAAGTTTATAATGAACTAAAAAACTGGACACTGAGAAAACAATAATGTAATTTTAAAAATTGGACAGATCTAAACAGAATTCTCAAAAAAGGAAACACAAAGCTGAGTGGCACTTGAAGAAATGTTCAACATCCTTAGTTATCAGGGAAATGTAACTCAAACTACTTTGAGATTCCATCTTACACCAGTCAGAATGGCCAAGACCAATAAAACAAGCTGCAGTTCATGCTAGCAAGGAAGTGGAGTAAGGGGAACACTTCTCCACTGCTGATTGGCATCAAAATTAATACAGCCTCTATGGAAGTAAGTGTGGTAGTTCCTTAGGAAACTGGTAATTGATCTACTTCAAGATCTGTCTATACTATTCTTTGTGCATATACCCAAAGGATTCTTCATCCTATTACAAAGACACTTGCTAAGCCATGATCATTGCTGCTCTATTCATAATAGCCAGAAATTGGAGATAACCTAGATGTCCATCAATGAATGAATATATAAAGAGAATGTGGTACATTTATATAATGGAATATTACTTAGCCATTAAAAATGAAATTGTTAATTTATCTGGTAAATGAATGAAGCTAGAAAGAAAATCATCCTGAGTGAGGTATCCCAGATGCAGAAAAACAAATAAAGTATGTATTCAGCTGTGTGTTGATGTTAGCCAGTAAGTCTTTGATAAGTAAGCTGCAATCTGTATAACCATAAAGGTTAGGTGCTGGGGGGTTGAGCCTTCTGTACATTATGAATGTGTATTACTCTCATTTGCTAATAAAAAGCTGATTGGCTGATAGCTGGGCAGGAAGAGATTGAGTGTGAGAGCCAGACTAGGAGAATTCTGGGAAGACGAAGGGCAGAGTAAGAGAGTCACTGGCTAACGCAGAGAAGCAAAATGAGAATGCCATACCAAAAAAAGGTACCAAGGCACGTGTCTAAACATAGAAAAGAATTATGGGTTAATTTAAGTGTAAGAGCTAGTTAGCAATAAGCTTGAGCTCTCAGCCAAGCATTCATAATTAATAGAAGGCTCTGTGTGGTAATTTGAGAAGCAGCTGCTGGGTATTTGGAAACAGGCAGTTGGGACAGGAGACGTCCATGTACAGTTAGGTATAGTGTAAAGTAATAGGGGAGAGAGATGAGTCTCCCTAGGAAGGGGAAATAGAACAGATAGGAACGGACTATGGTAGGTGCAGGAATGGGCAGAATAAATGGGGAGGTGGTGGGAAGAGAGGGAGACGTGAGGGAATACAGGAAGGGACAGCATTTGAGGGGGTCGTATGAAAACCTAATGCGGTAGAAGTTTCCTAAAATATATACATGTATGAAGGAGATCTAAATGAAAATGCCAAATAACAGGGTAGAGGGAACCTCCAATGGACATCTTTCATCAGCAAATGAAGCTTCCGGGGCTAGGAATGGATAACATCTAATTGAGTTGTTGGCCAAAGGGACCCCAATTGGAACCTGTAAAAATGTCAGACTATTGCCAAGGCTATTGGTTGTTTGCCACAAACTGATGGAAAGGCCCCATTGCTGAAGATGACACCTACTCAACTCACTGAACAAAGAGTAGTCCAGCTGATGGCTACCCAGAATCTTCACCCCATGGTACAGGAAGGTACATTGCACACTTCCAAAAGAGAGAAGTAAACACCAACCCAGCTACAAAACCTTCTGTCTCCAATGGTGATCAACAGAGGTATGAACTCATAGGGACTGTGAAAGCATGCACAGGATGTCATGGGGTCCCAGCGCTGAGATGGGTAATTAGATGCCAGTCCCCATCCTCAACCAAGAAGGTATTTCCAATTAAAAACTACTTCCAAAGGAAAAATTATTTTCTCCAAGGGAATCTTACTGGGTACACAAACCACACTTCAGGGCAGGTCCCATGCCAAGCAGGAGATGGCTAACACAAAATTAACTCCAGTGGGTGGCATTTTCGAAATTTTAGTTTTTTTTTTCTTATATTACTTTGTTGGGGCATTTTTTAAAGCTTTACTTGTCTTTTGCTTGTATATTATAGTTTCTGATTTTGAGTTTTTATTGATGTGTGTCTATTTTTTGTGCTCTTTCTTAGTGTCTTTCTTGTTTTTTGTTGTTGTTGTGAGTTTTATTTTATCCTTGCTTGTCTTCTTTTATCTGCCTGCTTGTTTTCTTAAGAGATATAAAGAAGGCATGAAGTTAGAAGGGTGGGGAGGTGGAGAGGATCTGGGAGGAGATGAGGGAGAAGAAACCACCACCAGAATATAGTTTATGAAAATAACATTATGTTCAATAAAAATTTTGAAAAATCAATTAAAAGCTCAATTATTGTGTTTTCTCTTTCTTTAAAATAAACATAATTTTCTTATTTATATCAAATGAACCAATTTGATAGGAAAAGAAACATCTGAGGTGAACTAGGACTTGAAACATGAAAAAACAGCAAATGTATAGATAGCTTATAAAAATGTAATGTTGTCATAAGTGGGGTAGCCAAATAAGGACAGTTTCCTAAGCGTATAAAGCAGGGAATTACTGCTCCATGGGTCCTCAATAGGACCATTTTAGGAACCCTTGTCAATGCTGCACTCTACTTCAGTGGGCACAGCGATGGGGAAGCTCACATTTGCCATGTTCTGAGGAGTGCTATAATTTAATTTCATGAGATTAAAGAAGACTCTCCAGTTTTGAAAGTCAGCATGGTGGTGTACCATGGAAGGCAGCTACAAAGAAATTCACTTATATCCTGGAAAGGCTGGGGAAAAGAGGCATCTATGCTTTTGCATGCCTCTAGTCTCCATAAGGTCTTCCACACTATTTCAAAAACAGCTTAAGAGGAGTGTAGCTTTATCTCAGTCTGAACCTCTTTGGCAGGAATAAAAGCTGAAGAAGATAATTTAATTGGCAGGACATAAGAGGATCCAGTGTGACTCTGTGAATGGCTTCCAAGTCACACAGGCATCTTTTAGGACAGAAGTACTGTGCAGAAGCTTGATAAAACCGGCATTGAGCGGAGCCAAGAAAGAGCAAAACACATGCTTCCTTCTTGAATGTTGAGTCTGTCTGTAAAGGCAGAGAAATCACTCAGGGATGCTTTGCATTTTGATGGAAAAGCTAGGGGTTTCATTTGATAAAGGCATTGGGATTCCAGCAAGCTATTCACTTCTCTCTGAAAGGATGAGGAGTAAGTCTTTCCAATGCAACATGCAATGTTTGCATTTTCCTATGCACAGGGCATTTGAAAAGAATGTTATATGTTCCAATGAGATCCAAACATTTATGAAAATAATGATGATCTGAGGCTGCACTTAATGTAGAAGCTTCCGAGTAGCTCAGGCATTTCATTTACCTCTTCAAATACGATATGAAGGTTGGTTAAGTGATAACACATTTGGATTTTATTCCTAGCTAACTTGAATAAAGGATGGGCCAAAATGTTGCAAGCATTTAGGCATCCTGCTGATAAGTTCATTCAATAGACCAAATTTCACCTTAAAGCAAAACAAATCAAGAGAAAAAAAAACTTTTTTCCCCCGGTAGTATTTAGTTGATAGAATTTTACTTAGTATACTTTATTTTTCCCATCCTGTTTTCCTCCTGACTGTTTGCACTCCTGGGTAACTTAAATAAAAGAATCCATTTACAGTCAACTTTCAAGTGATAAGAAGCTGTCTAGGAAGGCTCAGAGGTATTGACTCAAAGAACTATGATAAATACAGAAATAGATGGTTTAGTGGTCAACTCGAAAGCCTGAAACAGGTTTCCTGTAGCAAGGGGGAGCTACAGAATTAGGCAGCTGCCCAAGCCAGGATGTAATGTACAGACTCCTTCCGAAGTGCAGTTGTTATTTCCTTACCATTTTTATCACCTACATTCCTTTGTCTCTTACAGTGTATGGACTGCTTTTTAGAAGAAGGGCTCTGGAATGTCTGAAACTAAGATGAACGAACACGAGGAAACCGATATGTAGAATTACTATAATCAAGTTGTTTTGAAAGTCGTAAGACATTATTCTGGTGACTTTTGTAAATGTAATAAGTAAGAAGTAGCTGACGGTTCGAGAGCCTTTGCAGCTTGAACTAGTGATGCATATTACAGTGACTCAGTTTTAAAACGATAATTGTAATACCCTATCACAATTATTTGCCTGTTCTGTTGTCAGTGTTCTTTGAGAAGGAAATGTTATATTTCGGTGGGAGGAAATAACAATGATTGGAACAGAAAGAGAAGAGGAGCAATATACAAAAATGAACACAACTGAAAGTTGTGTTTTGACTAGATGAACACAAAATGACATACTTTGGTGTAGACTAAAAATAAAGAGAGAGAATCCACTAAGAAAATCAGGAGGGAAAGAGACACACAATGATTGATGACATAGACAGACAAGGAATCACAAGGACCCTGGGAAAAACCACAATGAACAGAATCAAAACACAAGGAACAAATGCATGAATTGTTAGCAACACATGACATACCAAAATTCAACAAAAAATAAATAGAAAACCTGAACAGGACAATAGTAAGGGGACTGATTACTCATGAAGAGTTTCTTGTTAAAAAGATGCCCAGAGCATCAGCATTTCATAGCTGAGTTCTGCTGAACACTTTAACAAAAATTAATACCAATCCTTCTAGAAAATGAAAATGATATACTTCTAAACTGACTTCAGGAGACCTGCATTGCCTTGATATCAAAGCTAGGAAAAATACATGTAAGAAAACTATGACCCAATAGCACTAGTGAATATAGACACAAAAGTCCTCAGCAAAATACTAGCAAAATAAATTTAATAATACAGCAAAAAGTTATTTACCTTCCCATCTCTGTCTCCATTAATTGATAAATAAAAATTGTGTGCATTATATACATTAATGGTGTCACATGATGTTTTAAAATGTTTTGTGGAATGGCCAAATTAACCCAATATATCCTTTGCTTCACCTGTGTGTGTGTGTGTGTGTGTGTGTGTGTGTGCACGTGTGCGTGTGCGTGTGCATGTGTGTGTGTGGTGATATTGTATTCCCCAAAATATTGTGCACCCTAATAAATTTATCTGAGGTCAGAGAACAGACAGCCATTAGATACAGAGGCTAGAAAATGGTGGCACTCACACCTTTAATCCTAGCATTCCAGAGGCAGAAATCCATCAGTTCAAGGATACAGCCAAGCATGGTGACTCACACCTTTAATCCCAGGGAGTGATGGTAGAAGGCAGAAAGGTATATAAGGCATGAGGACCAGAAACTAGAAGCATTTGGCTGGTTAAGCATTCAGGCTTTTGAGCAGCAATTCAGCTGAGACCCATTCTGGATGAGGACTCAGAGGCCTCCAGTCTGAGGAAACAAGACCAGCTGAGAAGTTGACCAGGTGAGGTTAGCTGTGGCTTGTTCTGGTTCTCTGACCATCCAGCATTTCACCCCAATAACTGGCCCCGGGTTTGATTTTATTAATAAGAACTTTTAAGATTCATGCTACATGTGTGTGAGGTGATAACGTCTGAAAATTTTCTCTCTTTGTGACACCCACATATACAGCACAGTTTGGTTAACTATAGACATTATGTTGTATAATAGATTTCCTTAATTTCTTCCTTCAGACTAAAATTTTGTAGTCTTTGACCCCATCTCCCCTATCCTCTCCACAACTCCTACCCTGGAAACCATGAATTCACATTCTGGGCCCATTGGTTAGATCATTTTAATGTTCACATGTGAGATACCATGACTTATCCCGTGTCTCTTTTATTTCATTTAGTAAACACCATCTAGGCTCATCAGAGCTTGAGAAAATGAACAGTATGAATAGGGTATGGAACCAAGGGAACAACTTTCTCACTTGCCTTTTACTGACAATAAAATTTAAGTTCCCAGCCTTAGAATAAAACGTAGGCACTCTTTCTAGTCTTAAATCCATCTGCACTTTGTACTGATGGGGCATGCCTATTGGTGACAGCCCCTCCAGTAGCTTATACTCTAATCAGACCAATTCTGCATTTTTCCTAATAACTCATTTATTTCCATATCATTAAGGACAAGTGAAATTATTTTTTTACCCTTTCTGAAATTTCACTGCATAATTTCTATCCTTTAAAGTTAAATCATACTCCCTTATGGTCTTATTCATAACTTATTTCTCTCACAAACTAAACAGCAATCAAATATCTAGCGAACTAAAGCACGAACTCACTGTAATTATCAAAACCTAGTATTTAGAGTTGACTGCATTTATCACAATGTAATTTGAATGATGTACTCTTATGACTATTTTTCTCTCACATGAATTTGGTTGTGAAGTGAATTGTATTCCCCCTCTTAAAATGTTTTCTTTTTAATTTTGAGATTATAATATATTTACATCATCTCTCCCTTCCCTTATGACTTTCCAAAGCCTCTCATATACCCTTTCCCCTTCTTCCTCCAAATCTGTATATAAATGTGTCTATATATACATATATACATTTCAAAATACAACGTGTTCAGTTTGTATAATATTACTTGTATGTATGTTTTCAGGGCTGACCATTTGGTATTAGATAACCAATTGGCCTGCTTTTCCGTGGGGAAAGCTATTTCTCTCACTCAGAATTCCGTAATTGCCTGTAATTCTTCCTGTAGGATTGAGGTCTCACAGGCTTCCTCATCCATGTTGGCAAGTCTATTGTTGTTGTCATTGTTGAGTTCATACTAAGCAGTCAGTCATGTTGGTGTAGCCTCTGACATTATTTAGGAAACACAATCTCACTATAGACTCTCTGATCATCTGCCTCTTACAATCTTCCCACCCTGTCTTCCATGATGGTCCCCGAGTCTTAGGTGCTGGAGTGTTCTGTAGATGTGTCTATTAGAATTGGGTTCCATAACTTTGAATTTTGATTGGTTGTGGTTTTCTGTGTTGGTCTCTGTGTTTTGCACAGAGAAGTTCCCTTGATGAGTGCAAGGACTACTATTATCTATGTGTATAAGGAAAAATGTTTAGATTTTTTTGTTTGGGATTATGCTGGTTTAGTAAAGAGGTAGTTGAAGGTCTCCTCCAAGACCCATAACTTCACTATCACTGGGTAGTTGACTAGGTTTTTAGTACCGGGCAAAGCTTCACTGTTGTTGAGCAGGTTTTAAGTACAGTTAGAGATGTTGGTTACCACCAATATATGTGTGCCACTACAGCACCTGTAGGGTTATCACAGTCCTCCTTAAACAATACGATAACACCTCAAGCCTCAGGTCTTCACAATTTAGAATATGGACACATTTAGGGACAGATCTTCTCAGGATTTTATTAAATTGAAAAGAAACCTATATTGTAGATTGTCTCCATTGTGTATATGTACCACATTTTATTTATCCATTCTTCAGTTGAAGGGCATCTAGGTTGTTTCCAGGTTCTGACTATTACAAATAATGCTGCTATGAACATAGTTGAGCATGTATCCTTGTTACAACCTTCAGGATCTCTACCCAGTGAACCCATTCTTCCAAAACCTACCAAAGTAGCCACATCAGCTAGGGGTCAGGTTTTGGAATACATTATTGGAAGAAGAAAATTGGAAAAAAAGGAATGGAAGGGACCTTAATTGCATAAGGGGGAGGTGGTCAATACAAGGAGAAGAACAGGCAAAAGTAAAATACTACTATCAGTGTCTGAAATAGCCATGAAGAATTGTATTACTTTTAGTCTATTATTACATTTAATATATGTAAGTACACACATGTATACTATATAGATAGTTTAAATGACGTTTTCCTACTTGGGCTGATAATGCTCCCCCTACCAGTCACAGACTTCCTAAAAAAGATCCCAGGGTCAGGCACGAGAAAACCCCTTTTGAGTTACTGGTCAAGGGAGTGCAAGCTACTCCCAAAGAAATATAGGCTATTAGTTTTGCCACTGGTTGTCTCCAAGATGTTGGAGGTAAGTCCTTATTGCTGAAAACACCATGAACTTTGGACACAGGACCTAGAGCTGGCTTGGACCTGAAAGTCTCTTCCTTGAGGACTAGCTTTTATGATACTGGGAAGAGCCATGTAAGCCTCCAAGGGAGGGAAGCCACCAACAGTCCCACCCAGCGATGATGTTTATGAACCACAGTAACATCTAGCTCAGCACAATAATCCTAAGGGGGGCACATGTACACATTGGAAGTAAGCAACAGTTCTCTAATTTGATGTAAGGTACGCCCGACAGGAGGGAAACCATGCCTGGTATTAGAAACCTAGTTAACTAGTTATCTACAGCTAGTAATGTCATGGATCTTACAGGAAAACCTACCACTGTCACTTTACTAAAAGCAGCATAATTACTAACTGCATTATAAATAATTTTACTGTGGTGTTCTCTCTCTCTCTCTCTCTCTCTCTCTCTCTCTCTCTCTCTCTCTCTCTCT
>CABHPP010117469.1:13160-38057 GCA_902168425.1 Peromyscus attwateri | reverse complement strand
GGCGGCGGCGGCAGCGGCGGCAGCACACACCTTTAATCCTGGTACTTGGGAGGCAGAGGCAGGTGGATGTCTGTGAGTTCAAGGCCAGCCTGGTCTACAGAGTATCTACAGAGTAAGTGCCAGGATAGCTAGGACTGTTTCACAAAGAAACCCCATCTTGAAAAATTAAAAAGCAAAACAAAACGTGGGTTTGCTGCCTGCTGCCTCCGACCTGTCTGTGCGCATTGTTCTCACTCCAATGGTGCCAACGGCCTTCCCTGGAGTGTTGCGATACACCCCGGAGCCACGATGCTCTGTTGACCAGTTGTCTTGCTCTCCTCAGAATACTCTGGAGCAGTGCAACGTGTGCCACAAGCCCATCATGGAGCGGATCCTCCGCGCCACCGGGAAGGCCTACCACCCCCACTGCTTCACCTGCGTGATGTGCCACCGCAGCCTGGATGGCATCCCGTTCACCGTGGACGCCTGTGGCCTCATTCACTGCATCGAGGACTTCCACAAGTAAGCAGCCATTCTCGCCTCCAACCTGCCAGCCAGTCCTCTTGAACTCTGCTCTCCTAGCCTGCCACATGCTTCCTGCTGAGCGACACACACCAGGATCTAGGGATCTAGTCTGGGAGTTTTCTCCAGTGCAGGGATTGACATTAGGGGGTCCCTGTCATTATCCAGCTTAGCCTCTATTCAGAGCTTGTCTGCAGTTGACCGTGATATCCTTGTGCAGCTAGAGATGGGGAAGAGCCGACTGACTCAGTTCAACAAGAGCCATGGCATTTAGCAAGACATACAACTTCTCCCCGTTCTTCAGTTGGTTATCTGACCAACACTCGACCTAACGGTCTCCTAACTAAGACAACCTCTGCACCCCTGCTACTGTAGGGGTAGGAGGTGCTCGCGGACCGATGCAGAGAGCAGTTCTGTCACCCAGTTCCGGTGTGAGAGACAGCTTCATGCCCTAGCCAACACCTCCATGTCCTCTCTTAGCCTCCTCCCCCACCAAGGTCTTGGGCGCCTCGCTACGCTTCCTCATGACATTGATTATTAGTGCAGTATGGTGCAGCATTTTGAGAAGGGTCAGAAAGAAAAATTCTCAGGATCGCGTCTACTAACCCCACAGGTAGGCCTAGAAACATGGCTTCCCTTTTTCACGTCTCCGCTTTTACAGTCCCTCTTTCCTCCAGTATAGGAGGTGTTGAGAAAACGACAGGTCCGTGTTTCTCTTGGTTGTGCTCGTTCGTTGGCTAAGTGGTTCTTCGCCTCAGTGCACATGTTTATCACGGTCGGTGTGGGAAGCTGCAGGTATGACTTGCTAATGTGAGGCAGGCTGGCTTCCTTGCTTCCGTTCGCTGGGCCGTCACTTTAAGAGTGGTTTGTAAGGCTCCCAAAAGATGAAGCACGTTGCTGACCGCTTTCGGGCTACGCTCTGAGGCTCAAGACGGGCTGTGGGTTTCTTTTACCACTGCTGATGGTCAACATCCAGGAGGTACTTTCCACAAGCAGCTTGGGGGCCTGAGACTCATATTTTTAAAATGAATGTCCTGACCACTCTCCCAAGGAGCAGCGAAAGCAAAAAACCTCACCCAAAGTCGTGAGGCTGAATGAATTAGAAAAAAAAAAAAAAAAAAAAACCCAGAAGCAGAAATTTTCAACCTGAATTAGACAAGAAAAGGCTTGCTTTTTAAAGGGCAGTCAAAGCATAAATTGTACTTCACATTATTGCTATTTTTAGCTTGTAATTACACATGAAAAAAAAAACCCTGCATCTATTTAAGGGAAGTGAAAAGATACCAACGGGGCGTGTTTTTCTGTCACTGTTTCTCAACTCTTGGAGACTTTCACGATCCAAGAAAGACAGGTAGATGTAAGCAGGGCACACACGTTTGTGTTGCTGGGAAAGCCTGAGCTATTACACCCCTCAATTAAAAGAGGAAATCAGTTCTGACAAATGTGAGTCTGTGTCCCTGCCACTTATCTTCCTTTTCTAGTGGTGGGGAGCATAATTAGAGACTTGCGACAAGTGACATAAGCGTGTGGGTCTGAACACTCTAAAAAAGCAGCCTTGAGCAACTGAAAAGGGAGTAGGGAGATGCATATCTCAAGGCCCAGCCTCCCTCTCTTTCAATGCACATGAAAAAGAAATTATTTTTTAAGAACTAATGTTGGCAGATGTGGGCTGGGGGGTGGCTTTTGGATACTGCCTTTCTATGGGAGGAAAATAAAAGAACATTTTCCAGAGCTCTTATTACTTAGCTTTAAAAGTACTAGAATACAGAGTGGCTAGCCTTCCATCACAGGGTGCTAGCCCTCCATCACAGGGTGCTAGCCTTCAAACATTGGGTGTTTACTGTACAGCCTGAGAGACCAGTAAAGGGGCAGACCTGCTTCTCTGCTTTGGGAAAGCTTCTTTTTGGCTTTTCTGAATGGGTCTCCATTGTGGGCTGTTAGGAAACATGTTTTAGTTTAATTCTCACATTCACAAACTTCTCTCTATGTGCCAATCGCTGTGTTGAGTGCTGAAGGAGACATTGGACACAGGAAGCTGGACGGAGGTAGTTGTCAGTGCTGGACTTATGGGAAGGAGGCAGAATATGCCAGCATAACGGGGATGCAAGGGCAGAAGGGGCATCGCCAGGAGGTCGGCACAAGGAAAGCTGCCCTGTCTTCTTCAGAACTGATCATTCGACTCCGTGATCCAGGCAGGCCTCACTCAAGCAGAACTGGAACTGTGCCAAGTGAAAAACAGGCAGATTGTTGATAGAGGATTGGCTATTGGCAAAGCCTCTAAAATGGCATCTCAGAACTTGTCACATGAAGGGCAGAATCTTGAGGCTTAGCGAATGGGCCATTTCCATATAAATACCTTTGGTTAAGGTTGACTTATGTCCTACAGCCCACTGGGAATTGAACTCTTTCACAGACATGGTCGCCAATAACTGTTGAGAACTCCCTTGTAGGGGGACTATTTTAGGTCCTGTACACAAGTATGTGGGAGGTGGCATTGGGCACACATACACACACATACATACGGATACACACAGACACAGACACACACTCCCTCCCCATTTTACCTACCTGGCTGTCTTTAAAGGCTACACGTACTATTTTAGTAAGACTTCTTTGATTTTACCACTCCTTATTCCCAGTTATGAGTTCATACCACGTCTATATCTGAGTAGTTTTGTTAAGTCTATTATAGTGTCTCCTGGTTTGTGATGAACTATACATGTGAATAAATTTTTACAGCAACCAACGTAGATAATTTTTGCAAGAAGATAGACTATAAAAGGTTTAGAACAAATACAGAGGCATGGAGAATTCCTTCTTAGGTCTGTGCTGGAATCTTTTGAATCCATGTCTCCTGTGCCAGGGAAAGTGGGCTTACACTGCTCTTTTTAGTGTGTGAGGCACACACAGTGATCTGTGCTTTCCTGGCAGGGGTGTCATCTGTGGTATTAGTCAGGCTTCCTGTCGCTATGACAAATACCTGAGTAGGAAAGGTCTATTTGGACACATGGTTTTCAGAATGTTTAGTCCCTAGTAAGCTGGTCCTCGGTTTCTGGACCTGTGGCGAGGCAGCCTATCGTGGAGGAAAGGCATGATTGAACAGCTCTTCACCTCATGGCTGCCAGGGACAAGGTGTACCCTTGAAAGGTATGCTGTCATGACCTGCATCCTCTCACTAGCTCACCTCCTACATCACCTCCTGATAGTACCATTGCACTAGGACTCTAAGGATGGATGAATCCATTGAAGTCAAAGCCGGCACGACCCAGTCACCTCCAGCGGTTCATCCATTGACAGCTCAGCGCCGCGTATATGAGCCCGAAGGGACGATTTCATATCCAAACCATAGCATTGATCCATTTGGTTGTTTAATTTGGCATTCTCATTTGTTAATTGCCAAAAATATGTTGGATGTGAAATGAGTAGGTTCATGACTCCCTTGACTGATGAACAAAAATGATAAAAAACGCTTCCTAATAACGTGACTGTCAACAGAAAATAATGTGTACAGTGTCTAACAGAACTTGGCATGTAACAGGCACTTAATAAACAGTAACCATCAAAACTGCTGTCACCCTATTTATTATTATTATCATCCACTTGGCGAGCTAAGCATTGGAAAACTCCGCCTCAGATCATGACAGCACAGTGACAGCTCTTGCCTCTCAGCTGTGCTAAGGAAGGGTGATTGGTTAGTGAGAACACAGCTACAGACTGTCTAGAGAAGGACCAGGAGGCCAGACATCGGGTCTAATAATGCCTTTCTCATAGAACAATATAGCAGGTGGTTCGTGGCATTGGGTGTTGCTCAGATTCCTCTGTATGAACCAATATAGTGGTCACCAAAGACGTAGAAATAATTACTACTAATAGGTAAAGTCAACAAAGAAAAGAAAGCGTGTCCTAGAGAAATACATCTGCCTGGGAAAACTGGAGGAGGCTGCGGCTACTTCTGCCCTCCCAGTGACCTCGCAGCTGGGGAAAGGAAGTTCTGCAGTTGACATCAGGAGTCTGTGTCTTTTACTACTGATAACCCAGATTCAAAAATAATCAGGTAATCCAAAGCAATTTTTGCCACTGCATATAAACTTCTTGCATAAAATATCAATTATAACAACCCTGATTACTACTGCAGTTGTACCATGATCCTCTTAATTTTTCTTTCACAGCAATCAATCGATCTGCTACTTAATTCATATTTATTTAGATTACAGCCATACAGATGCCTTTTGGGTGCCGCCAGGAAAATTAAAATGTACATACAGAGTATAATGTATGTAAAAATGCTATGACAGCCGTGAAGTGCTCGGCAGAGGGTTAGATGACTATCATTATTTCCTTTTAAGTCTTACTACAAGTAGATAAAATTTAACATCATTAATCTCAAAACCATTTCCATGAAAAACTTTAGTAACGTGCTCAGTATCTCTCTGTATATCCCTTTGTCATTTGTTTTTAATGTTTTGAAATAGGAGCTCCCTCGGTAGCCCAGGCTAGATTGGCACTTAGAGTGATCCTCCTGCCTCAGCCTCTCCAGTACTAAGATTTCGGACGGGCTGGTTCTGTGTGTTCTTTAACCAGTTTTTCAGTTCTTATCTGTGTCCATTCCAAATTGTGTCTCATTCCACCCCTTCACAAATGCTATCCTTAAATTCTAGAAAATACAGTTGGATTCATAGCCCATTTTTCAGCCTGCTAATCTGCTAAGACAAAAAGTTGTTAGCAAGTAACAATAAATTAAGAAATATGTGAAAGTTCTTTACCAATAGCTTCAAAATCTTATATGTGCGTATACATGTGCATTTATATAGACTCTGATCATGCTAAAATCCCTCATACAAACAAATTGTAAGTAATGTGTACTTTACCATTGCAAGTTTTTCAGAAAATATATAGTAAACCACTAACCTTTGCCGTTTGGTAAAACCTGTGTAGGTGAGGCTTTTTGTGGTCTAGGATTAAAGACACATTTTAAAGAAAAAATCTGTAGAGATTCCTAATTTGGGGATTTGTCTAGGGCACAAGGAAAGCACACTAACATCTAGAAGCAAGTCAGAGCCTACCAGGACCTGTGTCTATCCATGTTCAGGCAGGATCTTGTTTCCTGTGTTCAGCTAGGTCATGCCTAGCATGGTTCTATGCACAGGATTGCTGCTTATCCATGCTGCCTGCTAAAGAGTTCCTGAAGGTTCCCTGTACAGAGCAGTTCACACCCTCTTCCCTGGCAGACGCGTAGCGTGCACCCCTGTCAATGCCTCTACTGCCTCGCTCTCTTTAGGTCAAGGTCACACAGGAAGTGCAGACCAGGTGTCAGCCTGTGGCTTTACACCTTCCCTTCCCTGCTGTGTCCCCGCCCTCCGCATGCGCACTTGACATCTCACCAGAATTCTGTCTGTTTTCAGGAAATTTGCCCCACGCTGTTCTGTGTGCAAGGAGCCAATCATGCCTGCCCCAGGCCAGGAGGAGACCGTCCGCATCGTGGCTCTGGACCGTGATTTCCACGTGCACTGCTACCGCTGTGAGGTCTGTGGCTTCCCCAAGTCAAAGCAGTTGTCAAACCTGGAGACCTTGGTGCCTAACAAAGGCCTTGGTGTTGTCAGACAGGATTCAGCTCTGACACAGGGAGTTAAGGCAGTGACATCACACAACTTACCCAACTCTGAAAAATCCCTCTCTCGGTACAAATGCTTCAAATTCTTACTCCTCCAGATGCAGCTATGAGACCAAAACACAGAACTATATGTCCCGGGACAGTGTAAACGATTAAGCTAGAGGAAAGGCGGTGATGGTGATGATGGTGATGATGATGATGATGGTGATGATGATGATCATGATGATCATGATGATGAATCTTTAACTTATGATTTGGTTAACTGCTTCTTTGGGCAGAGGGACCATTATTACCCAATGAGAAGGACAAGAATTCATTCATTTCAGAGGTGCAGGAACTTCTCATTCAAAGTCATAGAGGTTCATTTATTTAGTAGTTAGCTTCCAGGTGTCACTCAAGAGGTGACAGCTGCTAAGAGCTGTAGACAAGTCAGGCTGTGAGAATATATAAGGCATACCCATAACCAGCCTGGAAGTGAGAAGAGGAACTTAGCTGACACTCTGGGGACATGTAGCCATTAATACAGCAAAGGGCAGAGAAAATGGTTTTAAAATGTTTACCTTCTTCTATGAGCTACCCAGGCCCCTCCTTCCACACAGTTTTCTTTGTCTACAAGCTCTTGTGGATATGGCACTTTTCAACCCCTTCTCCGGTCTGTGTGGGATGCAGGCTTTCTCATCCCCTTATCCACATAGTCTAACTAATGCCCGAGGCTGCAGGCTGGCAAGGCCCTGAGAGCCCCAGAGAATTTGTCCACTCCATCCACTGCCTTGCCTATGACTGACCATCTGTTTTTACACTGTGTTTTGTTCATCCATAAAGCTCAGGTTATGTGCCCCACTCCAAGGTTAACATGAAGAAATACAGTAACAAACGAACGGCCTTCGTGTGAGGTCTATGACCAGGGAAGAAAAGAGAACATCGGTGTTCAGCCATCATCTCTCCAATGACCCAGTATGAGGCCACAAGAGTGTGGAGACCCTTTAGAGGTCATTTTACAGGAGATTCTAGGGTGCCAAGAAGTGCCACCCCCGCCATAGTCCCCCCGTACTCCATTGCATACCCACAGGCTTTGACTCGGGTTTTTGCATCCAGTGTGCTGTACAAATTAGATTTGCTTTTAAGTGCTGAGCAACTTTCAGAAACAAAACCATAAAATGGGGAGAGTACTGAATTGGAAGATGGCAAGCCACTGTTCTTGTCCAGCCTGTTTCCCTGAGAAACACCAGGCAGACCATTCCACTCTCCCTTCTGACTTTTTCCTGTGTAGCTCCTTGGGGTGCTATGACTCTGACATCCATGTTTCCAGTCCTGTGGTCAACTTTGGACCGCTTACAGGGTTCAAATGACTGTAGATGACAACTGCTTAAAGGCTTGAAATTGGGCAGGGAAAATTGCTCCGTCAGTAAAGGACTCGTCCCACAAGTGCAGAGACCTACCTTTGGATCCCAGGCCCCCACGTGAAAAGCAGGCGCAGTAATGCCAGCATTTGGGGAAGGAGCAAGAGGAAGGTCTGCTGGGCTGTTACACATCTTTAGAGCTCATTGACCACTCATCTAGCTGACTTAAAGTGAGCCCTAGATTCACTAAGAGACTCCATCTTAAACAGTAGCAAGGAGAATGACAGAAGACACCAGATGTCAGCTTCTGACCCTCGCGCGCGCGCACACACACACACACACACATGCACAGACTTAAAACTGTGCCATCTATGAATGACGTTTTCGTGATTTGAAATAATTTTTTGTTTAGTTCCATTACTCAGTGCCTGAAGACATCTCGAAGTACAATATACCACTGGTTCTTTTGGGCAGAGCCGAACTTCCTATAGATCATAGTCTGCTGTCATACTTTGGGTCAGCCCTGTTTATACCAAGAGTCTAGTATTTGTCAGCTGTAGACATGGCTCCATTCATCTCCTTGCTACTCTTGGAGAGCAGAGGGGAGCTTTGCACCCATCACGGCCTGTGACAGCTTCTCTTCAAGGGAGCAGGGCACACAATGCCTAATATGGCTCTGTTTATTCTCCAAGCAAACTCCCATTTCTTCTAAAGGCAAGGGCTGGCATTCAATGCTACCCAATGCTTTACAGAGTGGACCTTCGCCAATACCAACACTAGCGCAATGCTTTACACCTATGCAACTCTGCATTTTTTACAGAGTGCTTTCACATCCATTACCTGCTTTGGCCATCCCAAAAGCTTGGTAAGGTAAAAACTGCCTTAATTATTTTCAAAATGGCATTCAGTCTTGTGTCCAGCCTGTACAGACAGTCACAAACCTAACAGCGGCACCTGGGGAACTTGTCTCCCATTATAATATATGTCCCTCTCTCCTGTGCTGTCCCTTTTGGAAAGTGTGACATGCTGTTAGTCCTCCTAGCCCTTGCAATTTTCTGTCCTTGCTACAATTGCAGTAAATACACAAAAGCCATTGGTAGCCTTGCTACATGACAGAAATCACTTTTCCTTGATTTAAATAGCCATAAACTTCCATTCTCACACCTGTCCATTCTTTTAACGAGATACTAAAATTAAGGACAAAGGGTAGTGTGCATTAGGGACCATACTTTATTTTTCCTTGCTATTGTTTAGGAAAGCAAATTAAGCCCTGAGAGCTGAGAGCTGTAGGCTCTTTCCTACTTGTACTTTGTTTTTATATTCAGTGACTAAAAGAGTCATTTTAGACTATTTGAATTTGTTTGTTCTGGTTTGAGACAGAGTCTCTATAGTCCTTGCTGGCCTAGAATTTGTTATGTAGACCAGGCTGGCCTCAAACTCACAGAGGCCCACCTACCTCTTCTTTCCCAGTGCAGGGATCAAAGGTGTGCACCACCACTCCTGGCTACCATTTGCACTTAGGTTATTAACCTCTAATTCATTTTCATCCTCGATCTGCTATGCCATGTACTAAGGGTGGGGTGCAGTGGGCACATTACGGAAGCCTTGTAAAGGCGGCTCGGGAGGCTGGGTTTGTGCCCGAGCTTCCCAGTATCACTTCCATCCCTTCTGTCTTTGTTTCCCTAGGATTGTGGTGGTCTTCTGTCTGAAGGAGACAACCAAGGCTGCTACCCCTTGGATGGACACATCCTCTGCAAGACCTGCAACTCAGCCCGCATCAGGGTGTTGACCGCCAAGGCAAGCACTGACCTGTAGAGTCAGCCGCCCGCTTAGCTGCTGGCTGCGTGTGTGGCGCCGAGAAGAATGAAATGCAAGAAAAAGATAAGAGAAGAAATAGAAAAATAGAGGCAAAGTTCTCAACCCCTGGGATGGTCTCTGTTCTTCACCTGCTGTTAACCTTTTCTTTAGAAGCACATACATGATGGGATTTGTTGACGTTCCTACCAAATACACATTTCACATTGAATCATGTAGGGCCTTGGTGAGCCTTTGTAAAGGACTTCCACATTTTTGCACAGATTATGCCCCGTCCCATTCACTTCTGCATTCCTGGGACTTTTAATCCCCGTGTTTGTCTCAATTTTCATCTGGTTGAATAGATTTTTAGTGTGGTGTTTGCTGTCACATGATTTGCCCTGGGTGAGTGTGCCAGCCTGCAGGTGCTGTTAGCTTGATGTCCCATCCTGTCACCTTTCCCTCTGGCTGTGGCTACAGAAGTTAGCCCTCCTGTTGCCAGGTATGGCAAAGGTGAATTCTCCAATTGTGCTACGCCGCCGCTCGCGGCTCCTGGTAAACATAAAGCGGGGAGGTGGTTGTGCATTTTTCCGCTGGGCGATAAAGAACTTATGTGAAAAAGATACATAAATTAACAGGAGCCCAAATTTAGTTTGCAGTTATCCAAATTCGTAATCTGTAGTGCCCAGAGGTCAAGGCTCATTTGAAAAAATTTATTGGCCAATAATTGGAGAAAGAACCAGATTTCACTACTGAGCTAAAGAAACCACGTGGGAAATGCTAGCCAAAGGATTGCTATTTGTATTTGAAAAGCCCATTATATTTCAACAGTTCTACCTTGAGGTTTTCCTCGCCACCCTATCTGCACATAAGGCAGACTTGCTTTTGGTACATTTCCAATTCTGTCCAACACTTCATCTTAGAAGTACCGTGAATTTTCTCCTAATACACAAGCATGGTTACTACAGTAAACATCTATCTACAGAAGGATATGTATTAAAAAGGAATCAAAATCTTATCTTTCTTTTATTTTATAATGACCCAAATCTGGTTTTTTTTTCCTGAAAATTGGGACACATAAAATGAAGTTATGTAACCATGTTTCGTCTTCTTTAAAAAAGAAAGAAAAGCTGGGAAAAGATTGTGAAACCAGAGTCTTATTATTCTTATAATCCTTCTGCAACTCAAGTACATATTGCAGGAGACATTTTCCTATCTTCAATGTGACATTTACACCACACTTTCAAAGACAATCACTGAAAACAAAATTGCCTTTCTGAGCTAAAAATATGCAGAATGGCTGCCGAGAATCTTTCTGCGAACTCTTATTAGCCAGTGAAACTCTTGCTTGCCAACTGGAGCCGGTCGGCTTTGTCAAGAGGAGAGACCTCACTTAGCAGTTGCAGCTGGCCATTTTGTGAACTCACTGCTCAGTATCTTGGGATGAGATTTCCCAAACCTCTCTTTAAATCTTCTACAAATATATACTTTTAAATTATGGAATACTTTAAATATACAGAAGGGTATAAATAATAATATAATGAATCCCTCTGTAACTAACACCCAGTCCTAGAAATATAGTCACCTTAAATCCCACAAATACCTTTTTATCTCTCTTAGGCGGTGCTGGGAGTTGAACTCGGGCCTCACGCACTTGACGAGCGCCCTGCCGCTCCTGCATCCCCAGCCCTTCTGTTACTTTTCTTTCTTTCTATCTTTTTTTTTTTATCTTTATGACATGATGATCTTCTAGTCTGACAGTTTTAATTTTAACATTTAGAGCAAAAAAATTTTTTTAATTACTTGTGCATGTTTAAAATTGCAAAGCCATGCCTCAGGAATTCCATAAAGTTTATTTTACTTGAATAGAAGTCATCATAAAAGTGATTAAAAGAAACCCCTAAGCCTTTGTCACTCAGCTCGTCTGGGTCAGTCTGTGGCTTATTTGCTTTCCTCGCTAAGCAGTTTGCATCCCCAGAGCTATGAATTGCAGGGGCTTCCTCTACTGCCTGCTTCTCTTCTCGCAAGAGTCATGGAGGGCAGCTTGTGGATTTCAGGATATGGTGGTGGCTCTATCTCTGAATTCCTGTGTTCCAAATCAAAGGCTCGGCTGTGCCAGTGACCTCAGAGAACACTGCCTGTCAGTGACTGTCAGACAGTCGAGGTGGCAATATAGTCTGCTTGAACTCACTAAAATGTTCACCATAAAATAGTTCAGGAAATTGTCTTTACGCCAAAAGTAGAGTCCAGTTTAATGAGGGCTGGAATTGTGTCTAGAAATACAGTGATATTGCTATAACTTTAGACAACAGAGGAAGAATTTATGTAATATTTATACTATAGAGCAATAACATCCGACTTGTTTGTCACATTTAACTCCTTCTGTAACCAGATGTTTACATGCGAGAGTTATAGGAAAATGCTGCCTGCCACAGCTTCTTCCCTGAGGTTTTCTGGGCAGAGCTCTGCCTGCTTACAGCCTTCTCAGCGCTTTCTCATCAAGTAACCTCAGAGTATCTTTACCAAAGATTTTTAAAGTGAATTTCTTTTTAATATAGACTTATCCTTTTATAATAACAAATGTGCACATACACATATACAGAAATATTTAGAATTAGATGTTTTTCTTTCACAAGGTCTAATACGTATAAAGGATCCTACCACTTTATTCTTCAATTTCTTTAATATATGATTTACATTGCTTTCTTGTTTTCTCCTACTACGAATTTGATTTAAATAATGCCCAGTCACTCTGTTCTTTACTCTTTTAGCTACATAAAGTTTTGCCTACTCTAGAGATATAAGGATCGTATTACTTTAATTATTATACACATTGTCTTTTGATATATTGCCTCACTATCATTTAAATACATAAATAGAAAGAATATAATGTCTGTAACAGAAAACTTGTCAAATTCTATCTGAATTGTTTAAATATCAAGAGCACAAACACTTGGTTATTCTGTATCAAATGAAATACATAGATAAGGAAAAAACCCACCATCCCGAGCTCTGCAGAGAACATTTCAAAGTAAGATTCTCTTTCTGTTTTGATAGTGGTGGGGATGGATCTCTGAGCCTTGCAGGAAACAGACAAGCGCTCTACCTTAGCTAAGCCTCCCATCCAGAATAAGGCTTTGTAGCTGTTGGGGTTCCCATTTCAGACTGGCTCATTATGGAGCTGGGCAAACAAAATGACCTTTAAAACTCACAAAGACATCATCACAAGTCAAGGCCTCGGCATTCCTGAAATATTGCCGTCTCTGCAGCTCAAAGGTGTGGGCTTTTTCCTGTCACTAGCGCATGCCTGTCCCTGTTGGCATGACCTCTCTGATCACAATTACTACATGGGTTATATGCTGATTAATGAAATGCACTTGAAAACACTAATTGTTTTCTACGAAAAGGTCTGCAAATATGTCTATGGTGGGCTTTTAAAAAGTATGGACTTGAGTGATGATGAACAGCTATTTCGTGTTTGGGTCCAGGGGAAGGAGAACACACTCTCTGTGAGACTGCAATAGAGTGTGGATAGATCAGAGACAGGACTCTGCCAACACAACTGCCAACCATCTTCCTAGTTACTACAAATCCTATTAATGTGAACCAGTCAGGAATAAGAGTGTTATTTCTGTTTGATATGGTTTGGGCTTCTCCTGTCAGCTCTGTGTTGGTTGCCCCCTGATCCTTCCATTATCAAGTTTTGAAGGGTGTCGGGAAAATTATGGCAGCTGTTAGGGAGATCAGGGAAACACGGATGCCACCTCCCAGCCTCTCGCCATCCCTCTTGGCTTGGAAAGGCATTTTATACATATATATATATATATATATATATACATTTCTAGAAATATTGCCATTGTACCTTAGTATTTCACATTTGTAGTTTAAACAAGTGATTGTCCATCTGTTGCCTGAAGCTACAGTACATGTGTGTTATGAATGAAATATGACAGCATGTTCCATACCCCTGCTTCAGCCATCTGTAGACAACCAGCAACCGAAAAAGATACCTCTGCAAAATGTGCCTCAAGTCCATGTCCTGGGATGGCTCTTCTGGTGCACTTTCATGAGAGACAATCAAAAGCAATCCGTAATTGTGCCTTATTGTTAAATAATCTTGTTTACACTACTATGACTATTGTTCAGTAATAGAAATACTAAACCCCAGATCTCAAAGATGTATCACGTGCGCACGCGCGCGCGCGCACACACACACACACACACACACACACACACACAAAATAAAAATGGAGGGTAGGGGAGAGCTGCATCACTTCCATCTTAATATATTGTTTCTTCAGTTTGGAAGGACCTCATGAGGGTTTTGACAAGAGCATGCTCATGGCCAAAGTGATCTGTTAGGTGTTGTAAATGCTTGTGATTTGATCTTCCTCTTGCTTTACTCAGATAAAGACAGAGACTCGAGCCTGTAACACCCATTCAGCAGACACATTTTTAAATCTTATTGTTTGTTTGAATTAATAAAGAACAGTCTTGATTATTGATCAAGTTACGATTATGGTACAGCCATGAATATTTCAGGACAAGTTATGTAGTCGGTTGATCATTGGAAACTGCTGTGGTGCTGCAGGTTTGGTTAGTATAGCTTTCTCTCAGACCTTTTACAGTTAACCTGGCCAAAGCTACTGTGATATAACGCAAGTGCTTAGCCCCTTGCTTTCTTCTCGCCATTCCCCCTCCCTCCCTCCCTCCCTCCATCTCTCCCTCTATTCCTTCTTTCCATTGTGCCTATTAACGCTGCCTTATTGGGCTCATCTCTTTAGTCTAGTTAGGATACCATAACATTATGATTGCATTAGAGGAGAAAGGTACCAGAACATATACTTAGCATCCAGAAAACCCTTGTTTTACAGGGGCATACTCTTTAGGTTGTGTGTATTCCTAGAGGGAGATGTCGTCTTTCAGCTGTGTTTTAATGAGGCCTTGTTGGGGACTTCGCTCATAGAGTCCTTCTTGAAAACGGATCTAGTTTTCTCCCCTGTGGATATGCAAAGTGAACTTTCTAAGCTAGACTGCGTGATTTGTTTTTAATTCAAAAGCATTTTGACCACAAAACACTTGGATTTTTAGTGACAGAACATGATTTTGTCCCATTGAAATTAACTTGATAATTTTCCTTGTGGCAAGGGGAAACGATTAATTTTCCCAGTTTTTAACATTGCAGCGCTTAACCCATGGTCCATATTAAATGATAATAATTCACTCACAGTATTTGCAAAGGGGTAGGTTAGCACTAGAACTTTTCTTAGAATGTAGATTATTTTGCAGGCATATTTTCCCTTAGTACAGAGAAGAAAGATACTAATTTACTTTTCTGTTTTAATTTTTCCTTCCTTATGCAAAAATTTTAGACAATATTTTAGTTAGCTACCATGCATATGACTAATTGTGGAAAGCTATGTAAAAGACACATTTTTATCCATCTGATTGGAAAAAAAATGCTCATATCTTTTCTCTTTGTTTCTGATTGGTATTTGTTTTATAGCAATGTCTAAGCAGGATGATAAGTATCTCTACTTCTAGCATTTGTTAAAAATTAGCATACTACAAATACTAAAATTCTTTTGTAATATTTAGAATGAAGGGCTAAGTTAAGTTTTCCAAGACGCTCATCCACTTAGAAGCAAGATAAAACTTCATTCATCTAACTGATAGTCATCTACTGTTTAAACAGAATACTGTTTAAATAGGCACAAATGCACTCTATGAACTTATCTTTGAACATAACTTCTAAATTCAGTTCTCAATCTGAGAAGCAGAATGTTCTGCCAGGAATACAGATGTCACCATGTCACCTCGTGCTCTACCCCAGGGCTGGGAGGTCTTGCTGAACACAAACAAACATACTTGGGTGCAGTGCCTGGGTAAACAGTGTTATGGTCCTTATAAAGATCTGCATTCTCTTGCCTTCGTGACTGATGACTATAACATTTATCACTGGATATGGCCAGTGTGGAATACTACTCAAAGCAACCCAGCCTAGCTGGAAAATTGCATAAAACCATTCTAGATTCTAGACTCTTCACCTCTGTGGCTTTGATATCACCAAGCCCTTCAGCTTCTCACTTGTTGACATTGACATTGACAGTGCCTGTTACTCTCCTGTTTCCCGTGTCGGCATGACCCCCAAATAGTTCCTAATTCTATTTCCGTCTACTCTGTGGCTCCGCAAGTGCTGTCCATCAGGGTGGGTGAAAGCACTTTTCTTGGGGTTGAGCGGAAAAGGAATGCAAATCCTTCAAAGGTAACTGAGGAACTCCCTTGAAGAGAACTCCCTCCTAACGGTGGATCACGTGTGGACACAGCCCTCTTATTTCCTGCACTGTTTTGTCTGTCTGTTTTAACTTGTTGCATTGATGGCTGTGGTGCTGACAGAATCCAAGTCATTGAGAAGCGAGGGAGTGAGCTAAGGCGTATTCCCTCCACAAGAGTCCTGCTGTCTGGCCTCATAAAGGCTCCTGTGTCCTTTGCCTTTCTGCTTGTCTTCTCAAGGATCTCGCTGTCTATATTCCCGCGATGGATACAGAAAAAGGCTCTTGACACTTCTAAGCTCTGTATCAGTATTGATCTTTGGTGTCAAAAGTCTTCCATTTCACTCCTAATATTGGTGTCTAAAGCAAGCAGCTTCCTTCCATGATCAGTTTGTCCTCTCCATAAGAGTTCAGGATTTATCTTGTTTTGTCTCCTCAATATCCTTATTCCTTAGCTGATCTTGTTTTAATGATCATTGTTGAATCACTCTGAGAGATTCAAGCTGACTGCAATAAGGTCAGTCTGTACTTCTTCCTAGGGAGGAGTGTGGCATGGGAAAGACTAGTTTCTCACCATGGCCTCTGTGGGAGTTCTGGGAGGACATGTGAGGACACCCTAGGCTGACTTACTGGCTTCATTGGGAAGTTAGAGGAAGAGTCCTTAAAGGCCCAACAGGACAGCATAGGCACCATGCTGCAAAGACCCATCATTGGCCATGATGCATGGATTCTGGAGTCTTAGTAACGGCAGGAGAAGCTTTTACATACTCAGGCTCAGTGAGAGAGGAAAGTCAGCAAAGAAAAATAAACTGTTAATCCCTTCCCATCAACATTCTAGCTGGAGGAGGGGATGATTGGTCAGAAACAGCTTCCTGTTGTCTTTGTTGCAACAAGTGCATTCTTATGGAACCACACTACATCCTCAGCTCTTGCAGCAAGTGTGCCTGTCTTTTGAACCCTCAGAAAGGAACAAGCAGGCCTTGTCTACTTTTTTGTTCTTCTAGGAACACAATGAGGGCTCGCAGCCATCTGACACACTTGGTGTGTCCAGTTCTCTTACTGACTCCTTACTGCACAGTGAAGTTTGTTCAAATGGTGCCTGTCAAGGAACTCATCACCCTATGAGGAAGTCTCTTTGTTTCAGCTGTCCTTGTCATTAAAACAGGGCCAGTCTTTGGCCTTGTGTTTTCCTGGGTTCATAAAACAAACCTATAAAACAAAATAAAATACCAGCTTCCCCCCTGTTTTTACCTCCATTGTATTTTTTTGGTTTTTTGGAGATGTGTGACTTTTAAAAACAACTTCTGTTTTTAGCCAAGGAGTAGAAAAGCTTTAAACATCCATAAAAACAATCAAAATGATTTCTGACAATCACATGTTAGACTTTGTGTGAATTCTGTTGGTTGTATTTTCTATCAGGAAACAAACCGTCCTGACAATGGTCAGATAGCTTGGTGCCCTTCCTTAGTAACTGTCCTGTGAACAATTTGCTCCATTGATCTGACCCACTGATAATGACCTTTAAAATGTTGGGAAACATCACTGTGTAAACTCCAGCTTTCACGAGGAAAAAGTCAGAAAGTATGGTGGGACTGCTAAAAACTCATCACTTCTGATCAGTTCTTCAGCACAAGAACATACCATCCTTAACGAGGGAATGTGTGATGCTGCATTTCATATATAAACGTATAAATTCTCTCACAGTTGCCCTGGGTTACAGTTCAGCTAGCAATCATTAGTCTTTGGAAGGAGAAGATAGTGTCTCTTCTACCCCAGCTTTGAATTTGAGAGCCCTATAGCAAGAGGCTGCTCTCCGCCCCTGGGTAGGTAGCACCTATGCGTGGATTTCGGAGCTGTAAAATAATAAAATTCCTGAGAGAGCTTACAAACTGCTTTCACACATAGAACAGCCCTGGGAAGATGGTTATTAATAGCCCTGTCCTAGAAGAGAAAGCTGAGGTTCAGAATCATTAAGTGACTTGCCAAAAGCAATGTAGCTGGTAAGTGTGAGATCTGGGCATGTACCCAACCCTGTCACACACTTCTCTCAGGGTACCAAAGTCCCTGTTTAAAAAAAAAAAAAAAAACTCCCGGAAATTCACAGGGGCCATGTGGTTATCAGTGGCAGGTGTACATGTTATCATAGTGTTGCAGATCATTCAGATCTTGCACATATCTGTGTCATCTTGTGGGAAGCCATGGGTCTTTGTGACCAGCACTGTGATGAAGCCTGTGGAGCAAAGGCCACTGAGAGCAAATAGTTGGGCCGAGGCGCATGGCAGCAAGTCTCCCCAGAGAGTGTTGGTTTACATTAATGACAAACCTCTCTGGCCCTGTCAGGTTCAGGATATCAACGGAGACTGTGTCATTTAGAATACAGTAGTGTGCCGAGGTGACCTGAGTTTTAGGAAAGCCCTCTCTCCCATGGGCCATGATATACATCCCACAGAGGCAGAAACTGCTATAGGTTCAAACAAAACAAACAAACAAAACATATTAGTCTCTCTGTCCGTTCACATTTATGTAGAGCCTGCCAAGAGTATGCTTACACAAAGGATTTCTGATCCAATAAACCCATGACCAAGAGGCCTAAACAAGCGCTACTGAATGGATGGCCTTTCTGAAATTTAGCCTTCATCATTTGATAGGTGGGACCTCTCAGGCTGTTGCACTTTTGTGATTAATATACCCTCATCACAAGGAGGTTAGCATTATGTTCTTAACAAAGACAACAAAAAATCCTACTTGGAGGACCCCGGGTACATTCTATAAGTCAGCCCACATCACAACTCAACAATTGAGCACCCCTCTTGTGACTGACTCCCTGAGAAGCTGTGCATCCCGGGGCTGTTCTCTTTTCTACCTTCTGGCTATTTGCTACCAGTTGCAAATCCATTGATTAATTAAAATATCCTTTATCCACATTACATCTGCATTAAATCTAGAAAACCTTTCAGATACCCTACTTTGTAAGTTAGGCATTTTCCTCCCTAAAGTCTCTGCTCTGTCAGGCCACTCATCTGCCTGTTTGCTGAGATTAAGAAAAGGCAAGTTAAATGACAAATGGCCTCCCAGCCTTTTCCAAGTCTTCCCACAAAGGAAATATAGGACACCGAGAGGACCAGAAGGTTGACCATCATTGCCCAAGCACTCACCAGCCACAGGCCGGAAAGGTGTCTTATCTTTCTGAGAGGTTTGATGGATTTTATGGCTGGAAGAATGGGAAGCATTTCCTCTGGCACAGATGGGGTAGTCCACCCAAGCTATAGATCAGTGAAACCTGTTGAGCTCTTCTCAGAATTACCAGATGAGTTACCTGAGGAGAGACTTGCCTCTGTAGTGCTGTCCCATCTCATCAGACAAAAGGACAATAAAGAGGTGAATGTGTAAGGGTACTCCTTCATGGAAATAGTTTTCAGATACCTTCATGAATCAACCACACATCCTGACTTGCCTTCATATAATATAAAGAAAGGACAAAAGGGGGGGGATGAAAATTTCCCTTCTTCCACCCTATATAATATAGTTCCAAAGATTAGAGAAAGCACAATTGTGTTTTCTTGGAAACACACACACACACACACACACACACACACACACACACACACATCTTCACCAAAAAAGCTGATTCTCCAAAAACAGAAATCTTATTTTGAAACATTTCAACTCTTCAGGCCAGGAAATTAATAATTCCTAGACCTGACCCATTTTCATAGCTTCCAAAAAGGAAAAGAGAAAGCTACTTAAATTTTATGTGAATCTATTTCTTTCTTAAATGTGTCAAAGCAATTTGATGCAGGAGTAGAAAGTGAGGTGTTTATCTCTCTTGCTTGAGTCTCTGTTTCTGTCAGGAAAGGGATAAAGAATAAAGAACCAGCATTCTTGGGGCATTGTGTTATTGTTTTCTATAGCATCTGCTTTGCTTCATATTGAGGTGTAGGAATTAATACTTGGTTTCACAAATCCACATTCTCCATCATGAGTAAATATTAAGTCTGAATATCTTTGCTTGCCAAACTGTTTAGTTCCATTTCTCAATCAGAAATTATAAAATAGGCAGAGCTAGCTTTCATATCTACATCATCTCTCAACCCCCTTTTGCTTTATTTCTTAGGGGAGACTTGTGTGAAAGGAAAACACCTTGCTTCCTCTTCATCCCTCTTCGCCTTTGGATAGCCATCATGCTCACTTAGTAATTAGAGGAATAGAAGTTGGCCAGGTTATGAGGTATCTGCCTCTAATGTGTTTCAGACCTTCAAACACAGAATGGAAGCAAAGGGATTTTCATAATTTAAATACCAACAATGGGAATGGTCTTACTCTGCCTAGCAAATAGTAAGGTGGGAACTGATATTTAGGTGATATGTGCATTATAGTAATCTTTTGTGTTCTTCTTGGTTTCTAGAAGAGTGTCAGATACATCAGTGTGTGGGATTACATCGCCAGAAGTCATAGTGCCATAGACCCCATTCACTTGGTAGCAAACTGAATTAACCTGTACCCTCCTTCTACCTCAAGTGAAAAGTCTGAACTGAGATGTGTCTTAGATGAGGTGTAGACTCCGGAAACTGATCCAATCATAAATGTTTTGCAGTGAAGTAGTAGCAGAATAGCTTTTCAGTGACTAGCCTTTACTACCCATTTGTCCCTTGGGACACCTGATAAGCACATCATCCAAGACCTCTTTCCTCATTCATGAAAGGTAGACTAGTTCCCCATTCGAGGATCTGAATTGCGTTCTTCAGTTTTTCCAGAAACGTGTCAAGGAGAAAATAGAATTAAATATGACACGTGGCTGTCTGGTTCTTGAGCGTGAATAAGACTGCTACGTGGAACTGTGTGCCTTATGCAAAACCTTAAACTTAGCAGCCAAGTTTGTACAGCTGCAGGGAGCCCTGAGCTCCATGTGTGCCCTGTGTAGTGAGTTAACCTGGGTTTTGTTTTGTCTTGTCGGAGTCTACACCTTCATCATCACTTAACAGATTTGGGGCTTTTCTTTCTCTACTGCTGAGTATGGGAATGTGTGCCATTTGGAGATGAACTTTCTAAGTAGTAAGCCTATGCGACCAAGTAGATGTGACCCAAAGGCGCAGGGCCCAGGGAGAGCCATTTTGCCTGAACAGCACACCCAGACTGTCATTTCACGGCTTTGTCACAGGCTTTTCTCCTTCTGTGCCATCACCTTTGAGAAAAATGATTGCACCTTCTCCAAGTCTGCCTTTTTAACAGCTACAGTTGAGTTGGCAAGACTTTCCCAGCTCCGAATATAGCCATTTGCCGACTCCGGCCTCTGTGAGACTGATTCAAATCTGTGATCTTCTGTTCAGCATACACATCAGCAAAGTGAGAAGATGGATGCTAAATATAGGCTCTATTAACTTTACTTTTAGATGTACTGCCTTCAAAAAGTGCCTATTCTGAGAAACATAAACGTTATTCCTACATATGTATGTACACACGGTACCCAGAGTCGTACTGTTCAGCCTTCAAAAACACCATCAGAAGGAGTAGGTGCTGAGATACGGAAGCATCGCCAAATGGAAGGAAGTGGCTCATTTCCAATCTCCCCTACCGTGGCTACCGTGAAATGGGCTGAAACAGAGTCCCCGGCACTTCCTGCTGATACAGCCACTTTGCATTTATATGCCAGGAACAGTGGCAAACTGCTGAGGAACCTGTACTCTATGGCAATAAGATGCTCACGAACATTTAGTCAGGGGAAAAAAAAGGCAATTAATATGTGTCATGTGTGTGTTTATAAACTAAGTATTGCTAAATTTAGCATGTCAGCAGGTTTCTTTTATCTCTTGGGCTAACTTAGAGAAAACTAAAGAAAAGACTTGGCTATAGGGAATGTAGGCTCGGGGGCCAGGTGCCCCTGCCAGATCCCTAAAACATTTTTACTCCAGCTCCTAAGAATACTAGTGCATGCTATTTGAGGGGTTTTGTTCCTGGAGCTCAGTCAGTGACACAGGGACTCTAGATGTTTGTGATGAGGCGGCAGCACAGCCTGGAAGGGTGACTTGTTACCCAGGGGTGGCAGGAGGAGATGAGCCAGGTAAATCTGCTGAGGTAGATAGAGATACTGGATTATTGTAGAAGGGTTCAAGGGAGGACATGATTCCAAAAAAGATTATTCTCAATGTGTCGTCTGACTCAACCAGCTGGCAGATCACACTTGCCAAGTCGTTTCCTTCCCTTCTAAGTCACTTGGCTCCACATTCTCTTCAGTATGCCTCTGAGGAAAGTAAGATGTGTCCACTTAGCCTTTCTGAAGGGACGCACAGTGATGTCCTCTTGGTCACAAAGCTACCATGAAATGCCACTTCCCCCACTCAGTTTTACCCAATGAAAGGAAAGGCGACAAGCTGTAGAAGACACATTTGATGGCATCATAGGCATCCACCACTCTGCTCCCCATAGAGGAGTCCAGCAACCCAAAGCAGAGCTGAGGGACCAATGGCAGTGAAGAGTAGCTCCAGGGGTATGGCCACACCTCTTCAGTAGCACCATGATTGGAGCCAGGCTGATTTTTTAAAGAGACTTGGACAGTACTTCTCCCCCAAAACATTTCTCTTGTTGGTGATCCTTTTTATCTCTATCTAATTTCAACACTAATCATTTTCTATTATTGACATGATCAGATGTCCATGCTAGAAAATTTCAAAATCTCTGTGTGAATAGCTTGATATGAAAACTAAGTCATGTTTAATGGGACAGGTCAAGGACAGGGGAGGAGAGCTGTCAGGCTTTCCCTGTGGTAAGAGTGCCTGCTGGGAGCAGGCACTTCCTCCTAGCTAATCACAACCGCAGCCCCACCAGCAGCTGTGAGTCTCAGTAACATTTCCAACAGAAAAAGCTACACAAAAGCATGGAGAATAGGGCTTTTTTCATGTGTGTGATACTGATAGAGCCATGGTATTTCCACAGTGTAAGCAAAGTGCATGCATTCACTGCCTCATAAACCGTCCCTGACATCCCCACAGCAGCACACATGGTTCCTTATGAAAATCAGAATAAGTTGTGTTCTAAGACCACGATTTGGGTAATTTCTTCTGTACTTACACATTATTCAATTATATTAAAATGTTTTTATTTACATTCTATCAGTTTTGATTATGTTTTCCCAGTGCTCTTATGAGAATAAATATGAAAATCACATTCTTTCTTCTGTAAAGCAACTCCTTTATATTTAGATATCCAATAAACTTCTCACTCCACTTACTTGCCTGTGTGTGGAATTCTTTTGGAGTCAGATGATCTCTGTTTCCTTTTCTCTTAAGCCTGGTTACTGCGATGCATTTTTTTTTTTCACCAGTTGCTTTCCATATGGCTCTCTGAGCATGGGAACGCCTCTCAGAGCAAGTATGCCACGAGAGCATGCAGCCCCCACTCCGTCAACACAGATGAGCTCAACTTCTGACATGCTCTCAAATCGCTTCAGCACCCTCTGTCTGGACTCTGCAAAAAGTGTTGTGGGGGGTAGTCGGTCTTTTAATGCTGGATCCAATTTTGAGGTGGAATTGGTGGGGTTTCTACCTTCATTCAACAACTCACATTTTTCTCCACTTGTATTATGACTATTTCTCAAACATTTACAATCCACTCTTTGCTTGGTACCTCGAGGGATGCAGGTATAGTCCATGATGGGGCTGAGTGGATAAGGATGCACAAATCACTATGAGAAAGGAGTGAAAGAATCAGATACAAGAGAGAGTGGCTGCATTTTCAAACTTTGCACCTCATCATTTTTGATGGTTCTGTGATTATTTTGTCCTCATTTATATTCTAAGAATAGGAGAAAATAACTATCACTTAAGAAGTTCATTTTTTCATGTAGCGGATGTGCGGGAAAACCAAAATGCCCAGTCCACTAAGCCTCAGGTATAAGTTAAGTAGAGCCCACCTGACTCCCCTGTCACAAAAGCCAGAGAGCACCCCTCCCTTCTCTTTGGTGCTCGGGCCTCAGCTGCTCTCTCTTCAGCATCCAGTTTGCATCTACTGATAGTAGAACATCTGAGAACTGTGGTTGGGTGGGTGGGGCTCTCACAGAGACTGCCGTTTATGAAGCTGCCAAATACAAGGCATGTCTCTGGACAAATGGCAAGTAAATCACTGATATTCAGGGACATTTGGGATGTTACAATCAAAAAGGGCATGTATGATGTAATTTTACTTTCCTGTCTCTTCATTTTCTCAGTCACCTGATACTCTTTGACAACCCTGTTCTGTTCTCCGTTGTCTAATGTTGTATGTCACCCATTTTGTCCTACTTGTAGACTATGAGTGCTAGATGAGCCCTTGGAGATCATTTACCATGGCCTGCCAAAGGAATACTTAAGTCCCAGAGATAGGAAGGCATTTCCCCAAGGTCCAGAGTCCTGATAAGGCAGAGCTTGAGGCCTGCCTTAGTCCAGGGCTGTCATAAAGATTCTTTATTAATGTGGAAAATAGTGACAGGATTGAACAAAACCTAGAGAGTGTAATGGCCCTAGACCCCCAACTAAAGAATCTAAAAGTTGTATTTCAGGATGAAAGAAAAACCAGTGAAGAATAGCAGTATGAAACAAGGGATGCTTAGCAGAGAAAAGAGCAGCCGCTTAGTTAAATTTGAACAAACTGTTCCATTGAGCAATCTTTTTACTTGAGGGGATAAACCAACAAACCTGAAGAACTGGACAATATTAGAATGTCGGCTCAGGGAACAAGAATTCGAACTTTGTGAGATTTTTGTAGATTTAGGAAAATGGTATACTTGGTTACACAGATTTTAAAATTAAATTTATACGAAATGTTTCAGTAGCTACCATATAAAGAAAGAATGTGTATACCCACAAAAATCAATGGAAAAGTGGAATGGGAGAAAGACAGGGATAAAGAAAAAATGGTAACATAGGCTGCCCTTAAACTCTCAGTGTAAGCAAAGATGACCTTGAACTCCTGATTCCCCTGCCTCTGTCTCTTAAGTACTATAATTACATGCATGCACCACCACCCCCAGTTTATGCGATGTGGGTACGTGCTCCACCAACTGAACTCCATCCTCAGCCCCAAAGCAAAATTTCTAAAGAGGCAGAAGAAACAGATGAAAGAAATACAAAGCATGTAAAAGACTGAATTCAGAGAAATGCACACACACAAATAATAAATATGTTTAAAAAGCATGGAATTCATGAGTACTAATGACTATAGTACATACAAATGGTTTCAAATCTATAATAGAGTAGAAATCCCACTTTATGCTAAAATATAAGCCGGACACAGATTAAGGTACCTGATCAGTAACTATTTCCAGAAACTAAATAAATTAGAGTAGACCCATTAGTATCAGAAAGGAAGGAAGGAAGGAAGGAAGGAAGGAAGGAAGGAAGGAAGGAAG
>CABHPP010117469.1:0-13150 GCA_902168425.1 Peromyscus attwateri | reverse complement strand
AGGAAGGAAGGAAGGAAGGAAGGAAGGAAGGAAGGAAGGAAGGAAGGGAAGGAAGGGAGGGAAAGAAAGAGAGAGAGAGAGAGAGAGAGAGAGAGAGAGAGAGAGAAAGAAAGAAAGAAAGAAAGAAAGAAAGAAAGAAAGAAAGAAAGAAAGAAAGAAAAAGAAAAGAAAAAGAAAAAACTAAGGAATCTTTTAAGACAAAAAATGTTTAGTATGGAGGCATTACTTATTGGTAAGGAAGTTTACTTTCATAAAAGAATACATATTCTGTTATATTTTATTGCTTTTGTTGTTGAAAGACAATTGCCACTGTGCACAAATGGAGGTCAGGGCAACTTTTGGAAGTCCATTCCTTACTTCCATTATGTGGGTTCCAGGATTCCAGCACCTTTACCAGCTGAGTCACTTCTTTTGCTCAAGAACACATATTCTGAGTTGAATGAGTCTAATGATATTACTTCAACAATTTTTATAAAATTACAGTGAAAACCCATGAATTCAAATCCCCCCACGCCCACTGCAGAATTCTAACAGAATTCCCTCAACAACTATAAGATTTAAATCACTAAAGACAGAGGATGTTGTTCAAATCTTAAACGGTCTTATTAACAGAAAACCCTGAGCCAGATATCAGGGTGAAAGCTGAAAGATCAGAGAAGCAGAATAGCCAGCCACTACTTCTTACCTCTACAAAATCCTCACCCTAAAAAGAGTTAGTTCCTCTTTCCTCACGCCTTATATACCTTTCTCTGCCCTGCCATAGTACTTCCTGGGATTAAAGGCATGTATGCTTCCCAAACAAAGGCGTGAGATCTCAAGTGCTGGAATTAAAGGTGTGTGCCACCACTGTCTGGCTCTGTTTCTCTCCTATACTGGATCAGTCTCATGTAGTCCAGTGTGGCCTTGAACTCACAGAGATCCAGATGGATCTCTGCCTCCTGAGTGATAGGATTAAAGGTGTGTGCCACCACTGCCTGACTTCTATATCTAATCTAGAGGCTGGCTCTGTCCTCTGATCCTCAGGCAAGTTTATTAGGGTACACAATATATCACCACACAGGATTTCAACATTATTTTAGAACTTGACTTAATGGATATATAAAAAGCTCCACACACAAGTTAAGAATAAGCCCTCCATTTTGAAGGGCACATGACCTCTAATTACCTTCTAGGTCAGTTGTCAGTAAAGTTCAAAAATCATCATGCAGGTCAAATATTATGATCGCATTGAAGGTTTAGTTAAGCTATAAAATTTTAACATTCTTGGAATAGCAGTGAACCCTGAGCCCTGGCCCATCTCATGATCCAGCTGTACCCCCAAAACAGCCTGATCCCCAGTAAGAGTTCCAGACATGCACACCCCAGCCACTCCACAAGATTTCTATGACTTTTTCTCCAGGCCCAATGAGAGACCCTTGCCCCACCCTGGACACATCCACCTAGTCTCCATTTCCTCAACACTTACTCTAGCAAGCAGCTCGCTGCACAGCACTGAACCCACTCCCAGCCCCTGGGAAGCTAAAGACTAAAGTCTTTATCCACAGATAAGTAAACTCCTACCCTGCATGGAGACCATTACAAAAAGCCATAACTGGTCATAATGGAGAGAACAATTGATCATGAAGAGCCCAACTCCAAAACATCTACAACACAACTCTTGCACCTAAGGTTAAGGAAATAGTATGGAAGAGGGGGCAGAAGAAATGAAGTGTGATCCCAATTAGTTTTAACAATAAAAACCCAAATCAGATATGGAGGGTGAAAGCTGAAAGAGAAGTAAAGCAGCCAGCCACCAGAGACTTCTTACCTCTACGAACTCTCAGACCGAATATGGGGGGCAGATCCTGTCTCCACCCACCTTATATTCCTGTCTCCACCTCCCTAGTGCTGGGATTAAAGGCGTGAGCCTCCCAAGTGCTGAGATCAAAAGTGTGTGCCACCTCCACCTGGCCTCTGTGGTTAACTAGTGGCTAGCTCCGCCCTCTGATCTCCAGGCAGGCTTTATTTATTATTTGTCAGAACACAAACAAAATATTGTACAACAAAACATTGTAAGAAACATAAGACTGTGTGTGTGTGTGTGTGTGTGTGTGTGTGTGTGTGTGTAACAATAATCAAAAAGAGGACATCAATTTGAGAGGAAGTGAGGGAGGGACATGAGAGGGGTTAGAGAAGAGAAAAGGAAAGTGGAGAAATGATTTAGTTGTATTTTAATTACAATTTTAAAAAGATAACCAATATCCTAAATCCAGGTGTGTGGGTTCCATCACAAAAACACAGTTAAGTCAATACTCTCTTTCCCATCACCAGTCCCATTATAATGTTCCCCAAGAACAACAACTTAGGAGAAATTTAAGACACAAAATTCAAAACAATTATGAACATGTTTAAGGAGTTCAAAGCCTGCAAAAAGAACACAAACACCCAAATTAACTTAAAAAGGACAGTAATAAAATTATTGAAATCCAAGAAAACACCAACAGGTACATGAAATAAATAGGACAATATCCATGATATGAATATTAAATCCAATCAATAAATTGAAGCACTAAAGAGAACCCAAATCTGAGATGGAACAGAAGATTAAAAATTCAATAAATCTAATAAAAAGCTCAGTGAAAGCGTCACCAAAAAAGTGGAACACACAGAAGAGAAAATGTTGGGGCTTAGAGACAAAGTAGAAAGACTAGATCACACAACCAAAAAATATGATGTGTTAAAAGAATTCTATGAATAGACTATGCAGGAACTTTGAGGCACCGTGGAAAGACCAGTTATAAACTATGGGCATAGAGAAGAATTCCAGGGCAAAGAAATACTTACTATTTCTTAAATCATAAAAGAAAATTTCCCAAATAGAGATATCCATCCAGGTAAATAAGGCCCACAAAACACCAAACAGACAGAACCAGAAAACTGATTCCCCACCATGTATTATAGCCAAACACTAAAAACAAACAAATAGCACTGAAAGTTACAAGGAAGAAGGACCAAGTCTTACAGAAGGCCAAGCCATCAGGAAAACAGCTAATAATTTGATAGGTCAACCCAGACTTTTATACCCAGAAAAACTATGTATTAAAATTGAAGGAGAAATAAAAGCTTTCCATGCTAAGAAGAGACTAAAAGAGTATCTGAACGCTAAGCCATCTTCACAGCACACATGAGAAGGAACAGTTTTGACTAAAGAGAAGGATAGACATACACAAAAGTCGGTGGGGGAGGGGGGAGAAAACCAGTGCCAGGACAGTACTCAAAATAAGGTGAAGAAAACAGCAGGAAATAAAGTGATGGGAATAATGCACATCAAAAGTAACCCTGAATATTAATGGTATCAACTTCCCAATAAGAAGACACACATGCCAGGCATTGGTGGCGCACGCCTTTAATCCCAGCACTCGGGAGGCAGAGGCAGGCGGATCTCTGTGAGTTCAAGGCCAGCCTGGGCTACCAAGTGAGCTCCAGGAAAGGCACAAAGCTACACAGAGAAACCCTGTCTCGAAAAACCAAAAAAAAAAAAAAAAAAAAAAAAAGACACACACTACGAGACTGGATTTGAAAATAAGTTCCAACCTTTTACTACTTCCAAGAAATATCTCACCATCAAAGATAGACACCATCTGTCGACAAAAGAACAAAATGGTATTCCAAACAAATGGGACTAGAAAACAAGCAGACACACACACACACACATAATTTACATTTTATATAATTTATATAAGATAATATATAATATATTTATATGATTTGATATGTAACTATATTACTTACATATAATATTTTTTAAATAGACTTCAAACCAAAAATAATCAGAAGAACTAAAGAAGGTAACTTTCAAACTTATTAAGAGAACAATTCAGCCAGGGGTGGTGGCGCATGTCTTTAATCCCAGCACTCGGGAGGCAGAGCCAGGCGGATCTCTGTGAGTTCAAGGCCAGTCTGGGCTACAGAGTGAGATCCAGGACAGGCACCAAAACTACACAGAGAAATCCTGTCTCAAAAAACCAAACAAACAAACAGAGAGCAATTCGTCAGGTTGATATTACAGTTCTAAACATATATGCCCCAAACACAAGTAACCCAATTTAATAAAATACATACTACTATATATAAAGCCACAGATAACCCCAACACAGAGATAGCGAGAGTTTTCAACAATCCTCTCTCACCAAAACAGAGGTCAATGCAACAAAAATAAACAGAAAAACATTGGAGTTAAATGAATCCATAAATGAAATGAGCCTAGCATATTTCTATAGAACATTCCATGCAAACAATAAAAATACACTTTCTCCAAAATATATTACATAGTAGGATACAAAGCATGGCTCAATGAATGTAAGAATGTTGAAATGACATCCTATATTCTATCTAGCCACAAGAGAATAAAACTAGATATCAATAGCAACAGAAACTATAGAAAGCACATAAAAGCATGGAGATTAAACAACATAGTATTGAATGATGAAAAATTAAGAAGGAATTTTTAATGCCTAGAATTGAATGAAAATGAAAGTACAATATATTAAAATCTATAGGATACAATAAAGGCAGTCCTAAGAGGGAATTTTATAGGACTGTCTCCATAAAAAAAATTAAAGATTTCAAATAAATAATGATGCACCTTAGAAAAACAAGAACAATCCAAAATTGAAAGCAGCAGATGAGGAGAAGCAATTCAGATCAAGGCAAAAATTAATGAAATCAAAATGAATGAAACAATACAAAGAATCAATGAAATAAAGGGTTCTTTCTTTGGAAAAAATAAACAAGATTAACAATCCCTTGTCCAAGTTATCCAAAAGAGAGAAAATATGCAAATTAATAAAATTAGATATGCAAAAGAAATTACAATAAATACCAATGACACAGAAAATAATAAGACATTTTTAAAAGCCTATATTACATGAAATTGGACAATGTAAAAGAAATGGTTACATTTCTAGAAGCATATCACTTACCAAAATGAAACCATATGCAAAAATAATTTAAACAGATCTATAATTAGCAACAAGATTGAAACAGTAATAGAATATTTCCCAGGACCAGGTGAATTAACTGAAAAATTCTACAAGCATTCTTTCAAGGAACTGCCACCAATACTTCTCAAATTATTCCTTAAAATAGGAAAGGAAAGAATGCTTTGAAGCATCTTAGGAAGCTAAGATTGATACTAAAACTAGATAAATACACACACACACACACACACACACACACACACACACACACACACAAACACTTTCCTATGTGCTAAGAACAAACATACTATAAAAGAAACCAGGGTTGCAATCCCATTCACAATAGCCATAATCACTCAATCAATACATAAATGAAACAAACCTAACCAAAGAAATTAAAGACCTCTGCAATAAAAATTTAAGAGAAGAAGTTAAGGAAGACACTAGAAAATGGAAGACACCTCCACTCCACCGCCATGTTCATGGATTAGGAGAATGTGAAAATAGTCATCCTACCAAAAATAATCTCTCTATTCAATGACATACCAATCAAAATTCCAGGGACACTTTTCACATATTGAAAAAATAATCTTAAAATTCATATGGAGCACAAAAAGCAGGATAGCCAACGCAATCTAAATCTAAATGCTGCAGGAGGCATTGCCATTCTTGAGATCGGTTACACCTCAGAGCCACAGTAATAAAATCAGCATGGCACTGGCATGAAGCAGCTCCATAGGTCGACGGACTAGACTAGAAGACCCAGATATATCGTCCTGACACCTACAGCTACCAGATTTTTTTGACTAAGATGCCAAAAACATATATTGGAGAAAAGACGGCATCTTCAACCAATGGTGCTGGGAGCCATGCATATGTACGTGGAGAAGAATGAAACTTGAGCTTTGTCTCACCTTACCCAAAAACTCAACTCCAAAGGAATCAGGGACCTCAAGCTAAGACCTGACACTCTGAAAGCGCTCAAGGGACAAGAATAACATGTAGACTCAAGTGCAGACTTTAAATGGGACTTCATTAGCACAGGAAACAAGACCCAGAATTAAGGGGATTGGATGAAACTAAAACTCTTCCAGGCAGCAAAAGAGATTGTCAGAAAAGTCTACTCACAGAATGGGAGAAAATCTTTGCCAGAGGTTTAATATCTAGACTATACAAAGAACTTAAAAAAATTAAAATAACAACTCAATCAAAAATAAAAATGGTCTGGGTAACTAAGTAGAGAGTTCTCAAAAGAAGAAATACCAACGATTAGTAAGCACTTTGGAAAGTGTTCAACAACCTTAGCCATCAGGGAAACACAGATTAAAACCACTTTACAATTCCATCTCACCTCAGTCAGCATCACAGGCACGAATGACAATAAATGTTGGAGTGGATGTTGGGAAAGAGAACCTTTATACATTGTGGGTAGGTTCAGCAAGTTTGGCAAGCAGTCTAAAGCTTTCTATGAAACCTAGAAATAAGAGTATAATATGACCCAGCTATACCATGCCTGGGAATATACCAAAGGATTCTATATCATACTGCATAGATATCTGCACATCCATATTCCCTGATGCTCCTTTCACAATAGCTAGCAAGTAGAAGCAGCTCGACTGTCACCAGCTGTTGAATAGATAATGAAAATGTAGAGCATACATACAATCCAGCTGCAAAGAAAAATGAAACTCTCAGGTAAGTGGGTGAAACTGGAAAAAGAATATGGTGTGGGGGTAAGCCAAGCCCAGAAGGACAATCTCTCCTCTCTCTCTCTCTCTCTCTCTCTCTCTCTCATATGCAGATCCTAGGAATACCTGTGAAAGCTAGGAAACTATTAGAGGTGGGGGTTGCCTTAAAAGAGGGGGGCAGTAGAATACAGGTAAAAGGAAAGTCAAGAAGGGGAAATCCTGGGCTGGGCTGGGCTGGGCAATTGGATGGATAGATGAGGGAACAAGGAGCTGAAGACTAACCAAGACCAAGGGTGTATGGAAGAGTCTTACGGAAATCTAGCTTGTATTCCAAATAAAGAACACAAAAGAGAGACTGAAGGGAGTTACCCTGGTGCTAGAAACGGGGGTTTTACTCAACAAAATGTCCAGTCTCAGGTAAGGGACTTAGTCAGGGGGGTCCAGAGGTGCTTTAGACAGTACAGGTCCTTATCAGTCCATTGGTTTCTCATCATAACTAGAAGCTTGAATGCTATTATTAAGGACAACACACACATTGGTTGCAAGATATAGAGAAAGTAAGCTGCAGCTGAGCTCAAACATATTCCCTATATGTTAGTTTTCAAAGTGCCAGAAGATGCTATGCAGGCTACTTGGGAAGTAAAGACACCAGTGATCCTACCCAATTATGGACCTATGAACCACAAAATTACCCTGCTGGGCAAGTTGTACCCACATGTGCAACAGTGGTATAAAGGTGGTAACCAACCACTCTCTTGTTAGGTTTGATAAAAGGACGCACTGTGAAACACTGTCTTCTAGACTCAATATCACAACTGAGTTTACCTACCCTAGGCCTGCAGAAGACTGGATAGTTATGGGTGACTGAGGGACTCATGGGATCCTACCTTTCACTGCTGAACTGTTGGCTATTGATAGATTCTGTGACAGTTGTTGTCTTCCATTGTGTCCCCATTATGTAGCACACTAGGCTGCAGCAAGCAGATAGATCCAAACCCACATTCACACTCAGTGGGTCACAAAACAAAACTAGCCAATGTGAATGTGAGAGACACTTGTAAGGGGTGTACAGAGGTAATAGGGGAGATAGATGAGGGTAGGGGGCTAGGATGGTCAGATGCATTATATGGGTGAAATTGTGAAAGACTTTGATTAAAAAATGTAAAAGTTCTTGGAATAGCTTATTTCAAGGAAATCATAACTGAGTAAGAGGTCTATAGAGTTGAAAAATTGTAGCTGTTAGTTCAAATGGCTTCTAGAAGGATATAATTCTTCAGTGGTTAAATAAGAAAACAAAGTGAAAATGAGTGAGCTTACCATTTATCATGGGTTAGCAGAAGAATAGAACAAGATCACAAAATACAAGAAGGGAGATAACCACTATAGAAGAACTGAAAACACCGTAGAAAAGGGGTGTATAAAATAAATCTAAACTTGGTAGTTCAAAAACGTAATTACAAGTGTCAAGAAATGCTTATCAAGAAAAAAAAACTTTAAAGAAGCCATAAACAATATTTATTTGTAGATTCAGCAACTGGCTGAAATAGGAGGATATCATGAACAAGTTGAAAACAGATAAAACAAACATCCGGGGCTGGAGAGATGGCTCAGTGGTTTAGAGCACCGACTGCTCTTCCAGAGGTCCTGAGTTCAATTCCCAGCAACCACATGGTGGCTCACAACCACTTGTAATGGGATCTGGTGCCCTCTTCTGGCCTGCAGGGACACATGCAAGCAGAATACTGTATACATAATAAATAAATAAACCTTAAAAAAATAAAAAATCCTAGGAAACTGAGCAAAAATAAACATCATGGATGATGCAATAGAATTCAATGGACTGTATTAGTAATTTAAAATCTTCTCAAACATAGAGCCAGCCAATGGCACAGTAGGTAGAAGGGCTTGTGGAGCAAGCCAGACAATGTGAGCGCCATCCCTGAACCCCACCCAGGTGGAGGGGCAGAACCAAATCCTGAGAGTTCTCTGACCCCCACATGTGCTCCATGGCATGCATGAACTGGTACATACATATGCAACACACACACACACACACACACACACACACACACACACCTCAAACACATATATACATAATCATTCATAAATAAAACATTGTTAATCTTCCTAATCATTAGCATCTACAATAAGGAAAGAGAAAAGCTTTACATGTTAGCTCTACATTAGAAATACTTCATTTCACAATCTCAGTTGTTTTTGTAACCATACTCAGGTTGTTAAAAATGTATTAGTAAGTATAGTTATATTTGTGCATTTCATTTGTATTTTAGTGGATAATTTTTTTTTAACCTAACAAAATGTGAAATGTGATTTCAGCTACCAATTTTACTGGTCAAGTCTTTTGAGTTTAAATTATTATAGGAAAAAAAGGAGCATTACCTAATATAATCTATAAGGTAAGTGGCCAGTCCTATTTATGTGCATAAAAATTAAAAACTTATAAATCAGGCCTGCCTGAAAGCATCCTGAGCAAGTGGAGAGGACACCCACAGGCCTACCTGGAAGACACCCACAGGCTGGTTAATGCCTTGCAGCCTGGGCTGGCTGAAGACACTCACAGGCCCACCCAGTGCCTCAAAGGGCCGGTACCACAGTGAAGAACAAACACATGGTGGAGAAATGGGAGAGAAAGCGAAGCAGAGTGAGTGGTTTATGTTCTGTGGGTGCAGAAGTGAAGGAGGGAGGGAGGTGAGGAGCAGGCTGATGTGGTGGCCTACGCTGCCACCCAGAGCCATGGTGACATCTAGGCCCAGGTGCTGCCGAAGGCCATGTCTGGGTCTGTGGCCCTATCACAGCCAAGGTTTGTGTGAATGTCCATGGCCTGTGTTGCCACCAAAGGCCACATGGATGCCCAGGGTCTAGGCTGCTGCCTATGGCCATGTTGGTGTCCAAGCTGTGTCGCCACCAGGGCCATGCTGATCTAAGTGGCCTGTGCTGCCACCCAGGGTCATGGTGATGCCCAGACCCAAGCTACTGCCAAGGGCCATGTCTGGGTCCGTGTCCTTACAGCAACCAGGGTCTGCATTGATGTCCATGGCTCCTGTTACTGATTAAGGCCATGTGGCTGACCAGGATCTGGGCTGCAACCTATTGGGGTCTGAGAACCATGGCATCACCAGGACCATGATGTCATCTAGGCCTGAGCTGCTTAGGGCCATGTCTGAGTCTGTGGTCCTGCAGCATGGTAGGGGAGATTGGGGGGGCGCATACCTGTTGAAATCCAAGAGCCTTGCTGAGCTAGCCCTGCCCTTCACTGGCCCTGGAAGTTCTTGCCCTGTCCCTTACTGGCAGCTGCAGTGGGAGAGTTGGCCCTGCCCCTCATGGGAGAGCTGACCTTGACCCTGATAAGCTACCCCACCCTTCATGGGAGAGCTGACCCCGCCTCTCACCACAGGCACAGGAGAAGTGACCCCAACAGCATGGGTGTAGGAAAGCTGACTCTGCCCATTGCTTAAGGGGAGTGGTCCGAGTGGAGGTCTGGACTGACCAACTGAGTTACCACCCTGGCCCACATACAGTGCTTTGAGTTGGCCCACCCCAACCTCTACCCCATCTATGACCTGCTGGAGAGCATGAAAGGACTGGTCCCGTGGAAACATAGCCACAGGATCTCCATGACTCGTCTACTTGGTGTCAAAACTGGATGGGAAAATGCCCACAAGGCCTCTCAACCCTACACAAAGAACTATAGGTAACTGAGGAAAGCTGGGAATGGGTAAGGTGCTTCCCTCAGAAAAGAACATACCAGTTCAACCTTGAACTAAAGAGTATAATCTGTTTAATACTGAAAGAGGCACAAATAAAATATGAAAGTGTGGAATATATGAAACCAAACCACTGTTCATTATAGGTATTATAACTGTAGAAAAATTTATAAAAGCTCGTTAGTATATGCAAGAAGTATTTAAAAGGGATTATCAAGTTTACTATATACAATGTATGCAAAATAAACTACATCAGTATATAGGCAATAATGTGTGGGGCAAAACAAGTCCAGACCTTGTTATATATTTTGAAAGAACTATATACAAATAGAAACAAAAATGTGAAGTACCTATGAATATCTTCTTTTAAATGGAGAAGACATGAATGGAGAAAATAATAAAATAATACTGAAATGAATTAAAGACACAGTGGCTTAGTGCACCACGTTCAAAGACAGGAAAACATCACCACAATAGTATGATTTTTCACTAAAATGATCCATAGACTTAGTGGAATTCTGATATGAGTCTTCTAAGAAGGTTACATGAACCCTGACAAACTAATTCTAATAAGAAATCACATGCCAAGAACGCTCAAAAAGATCTTGAATGACAGGGAGAATAATTTTCATTATGAAATGAGACTTTCTAGAAAGTCACAGTCCTTAAGAAAGAGCATTGCTTGCTTTAAAAGAGACAAATGGTTGAAGAGACCACAACTGAAAAATGTAAAGCATGGCCATCTATCTACCTATGGCCATCTGCTAATTCACAGGAAGGTGTTACTGGGCACTGGAAAGGGCAGGTATTGAGAGTGTGTGCCTGGGAACAAACATACCCAATGTTTAATGCATGTATACAAATTGAGGACCTGGCTTAAAAATCATTATGGCCTTCAAGTAACAAAGGAGTTCTTAAAGAAAACATAAATTACAAAAGCTATAAATGAAAGAATGTACAGTTTAAGCTCCATGAAAGGTAAGAAATTTAGTTAATGAAAGGAGTCAATAACTTTTGGAAAAAAGCTCTTTGCTAGACATAAAAGTGACAGAAAATTAATAAATTCCTAAGGCAAAGAAAATTCAATATAGTAATAGCCATAAAGACTTCGTGGGAGAACCAGTATACGTCACCAATTGAGAGGAAAGAAAAACGAAGCTAGTCTTGGGGAAATGGAAGTTAAAATTAATATGAATTGGAGGAATAGGGGAGGTTTGAATGGGCAGGCTGGATCCAAATGCATTACCTGTATGTAGAATATTAAATAAATTATTTAAGTAAAATAAAGAAATAACTAATATGAATTGCTATTTTATAGTAATCAAATTCAGAGGGGAAAAAAAACCTCACCCTAAGTATTTGGAGGTTTTGTTCTGTCTTGTTTGTTCGCCTTCTTGTTAATGTTTATTAAGATTTTGTTTGGCTTGAAATTATGCAGGTCTTGTACATGCTGTCACAGTTTCTTTGATTCATATGTGCATCAGTTCTGTTGTGTCTGGAAGACACTGTTTCCTTGGAGTCATCCACCACCTCTGCCCCTTACAATCTTTCAGCCTCCTCTTCTGCACAGGTCCCTAAGCCTTGAGAGGATGGGTTTGATGAAGACACCCCAGTTAGAGTTGAATGCTCCAAAGGCTCTCACTCTTTACACATTGTCCAGTTGTGGGTCTCTATATGAATTACCATCTACTGCAAGAAGAAGCTTCTGTGTTGACGGCTAAGTGATATACTGATCTATGAGTATAGCAGTATGTTATTAGGAGTCATTTTATTTCTTCATTCACCTAGCAGAAGAGTAGGAGGTTTGCCCCTAGGGCTTATGACCTAACTGTTCTTGGGAATTTTTTAGCAGGGTCAGGTATGGATTACACACATGGAATGGGCCTTAAATCCAATCAAAAAGTGGGTGGTTACTGTGGTAGTTTGGATGAGAGTAGCTCCCATAGACTCATATGTTTGAATTCTTGGTACCTAGTAGGTGGAACAGTTTGGGAAGAATTAGGAGGTGTGGCTTTGTTGGAGGTGAGTCTCTGGGGCTGGGCTTTGAGGTTTCAAAAGACTCAGTGCCATTCTTAGTTTGCCTCCCTGTCTCCTACCTGTGGATCAAGATGTGAGTTCTTAGTGGTCCCTATCACCACGTCTTTCCTCTGTCATCTTGGACTTTGACCCTGTAAAACCATCAGTCCAATTAAATGCATTCTTCTATAAGTTTACTTGGTCATGGTGTTTCATCACAGCAACAGAAAAGTAACTGAGACAGCTATTTCCTTAACATTGGTATCACTATTGCACCAGTGGGTATATCTTGCTGGTAGGTCACTAGTATTGCTCACAGAGTTTATAACTAGGTGGGACTGAGGATTAATTTTCTCATCCTGTATCATGTATAACACCTTCCAGCACTATGAATGCTAGTCAGTAGGGGTGAAGTTTCCAGAGGAGTACCAGCTTGCTTTCTCCATGTTCTATGATATAATGTGACATAAATATAAGGTGTCCTCAGCAACACGATCTTACCATCCCACCAGGTTGTGGGTAACCAATTGCATTGGCGGTAGCCTCCAAAATTTATAACTTTATAACACTACACTACATTTCTACTTCCTTGGAAGATCCCCTCTTCCTCCAGGTCCTGATTGAGGTAACCTAGATCCAGAAAGACAAATATTGCATGTTTTCTCTTATGTGCGGATGTTAGCGTTTAAGCTTAAAAATGTGTGTTTCATTTAGGTACCTAACCTCTGAGAATATTCTCTCTCTCTCTCTCTCTCTCTATATA
>CABHPP010117467.1:23560-33858 GCA_902168425.1 Peromyscus attwateri | reverse complement strand
ATCAGTGGTGTTAGAAAGAGATCAATAGGAAATATACAGTAGAGAAAGCTGCTTTCATGACTCAAAATGCATTTATCAGATCCCGGAGTTAATGTAAAATGTTTTAGCACAGGAAGCTGGGAGTGTCTCTAACAGTTTACATGGCTAGTTGACTGAAACCTGAACTCAATGTAGTCAACATGTCATGAGATTGAGATGCCAGACCTCCCTTGGCATGACACTGAGGAGAAAATCCAAAGGCTTAGGGATATGTGACTGTTGAAGTGATTAATCACATATGAACCACATGTGTACCTAGCTGTGATGGCTAGTTTCCACTGTTAACATGACACAGTCTAGAATCCTATGGGAAGAGAGTCTCAGCGAGGGGCTGTCTGCATCAGGTTGGCCTGCGGGAATGTCTCTGGGGGACTGTCTTGATCAGAGTAACTGAGGCAGGAAGATGCGCCCACAGTGGGTGTCACCATTCCCTCAGCAGAAGACCGTGAACTGTGTGAGAGTGGAGGAAGTGAGCTGAGCGCAAGCACGCATACACTCATTGCTTTCCACACCTCACTATGGGCGTGATAGGACCAACGCCCTCGAACTCCTGACGCTGTGACTTTTCTGTTACGATGGATCACAACCTGGAACTGTGAGCTAAAATTTTCCCCTAAGTTGATTTTGTCAGGGTATATATCATAACAGCAACAGGAAATGAAACCAAGTTAGACCTCAACTACTATCTCAAAACTACATTCCTGAGAAGGACAAGAGATACTCTCTACATGAAGACCCTGAAAAACACATTCATCAGAGGGTCACTGCATCTCTTAAAAGTTCATGTTATTCTATTTTGTAGACCGGATGTGACCAAAGGATATGCCACCATACACTCCAGTGACTTCATGATTTCTTTAGGCATGATTGACTATATCAGAGCAGCAGAGGCTAGGTACCAAAGGCATGGTTGGTACACTTACTGTCAAAGGCGGCAAGAATATACTAACCAAATGCCACGGGAATATCCACTGGGAACTAATTTATCCTGATTTCCCAGGAATAAAATCAGTGTGGAATATTTTGGAAGGTTGTATTATCTACATATTAGAAAACAAACAAAGGGGCTGGAGAGATGGCTCAGTGGTTAAGAGCACTGGCTGCTCTTATAGAGGACCCAGGTTCAATTCCCAACATCCAGACAGCAGCTCACCACTGTCTGTGACTCCAGCTCCAGGGGATCTGACACCTTCACATAGACATACGTGCAGGCAAAACACCAATGCACATAAAATAAAAATAAATAAATCATTAAAAAAAGAAAACAAAAAACCTGTTAGGTCTGGTGGCCATTAAGTCTCCACAGTGGACAGTCACAGCATAATACCCAGTTTCTAGGCACTATGAAAGACCTAGAACCCTGATGGAAAGGAATGCCAGATTTTCTTGTGGAGGAGCCCATGAGGTCATCCAGGGGTACACCATAAATCCTCCAGGCCATCACCATTTGTCAGACAGAGAGGGCACGAAGGCAGACTGCGCAGAATGTCAAGGATTACTAACCAATCACCTTGAAACACCTCTAAGTTCCCAACACCTCCACAACAGTCAGCAGAAGAAAGCATGAGCTCACATTATAAGTGGTTCTGTGTGATATGCTAACTAACTGGATGACAATGTATGTCTCAAGTGTTCTATCCCAGTTAGGGACGACCCCAAAGAATGGCACTTCAGGAAACGCCTCCCAGAGAGCAGAACTTTGACAATTTATTTGGTGACTCACTTGGTCTGGAATGTGAAATAACCCAAACTGAATTTCTACTAAGTCACGGCTGAGTGCTTACAGTCTGGCTGGCCGATGAGGCACTCTAATAGGTAAGGCTTTGAGGACTGGGGACAAAGAACCCAGGGAAGATGTGTGCAGAGAGACCTCCCACACCACGGAGACCATGTCCTATGTGAAAGCTCAGTAACAGCATCCATTGCAGGAGAGGGTTCAGGCATCCAGTGAACAAAATGATATGCTCTGCAGATGCCACTCAGCCAATTTCCCAGCTATCCCAAGGCATGCCCGATGGGCCTGAGAACAAAGTGGCCATGACAGCAAGGCTGGGGACCACATACAGGGTTAATAAATGCAACTGGACTGTCGGCTGGTCCTGGTGAATATATATCAGATCTGCTAATAGATCTGAGCCCAACTGTCACCATTCCCAAGAGAACAGACTGAGGGCTCTGGACACAGGGGAGGAATCTATCTTCACCGGCATAACCACAACTCCCCGGTAAGATCGAGCCTTCCCGTCTGCAACGCTGACATTCTTCACCCCTTGCCTCACAGAATGAATGCCTTATTCACCACGTTAGTATTGCACTATCAGCTGCTGCCAAAGGAGACCACTCACAACACAGGAAGTGAGGCAATCATCTCGTAGCAGCGGGATTAACTGAGCTAAACTCACCACACAGCCCTCCCCTCAGCAACAACTGAAGAGTAGAAAAATGGAGTGGCTCCCTGGGGCCTCAGTCCCAGGACAGCTGAGCAGGAACAGCTGCGAGCATTGCTGGTCTGTTTACACGATGAACTACACACGCTTCGCCCCAACCACCGTCTCCTCTACACACGTACGTGGATTTGGACTAAAGGTGAGGGTGGCTCCTGTCACTGTGATGCTTAATGACCCACCTCACAGATTTTGCTCCCTACCCCAGTAACAATGACCTGCTAGTTTAGAGACCTTAGTCACCAAGGACAGGATGTAGAAATGACCCCACTAGGGGACATAGTGATCCTACTGAATTAGCACATGAGAATGCCACTTGGCTATTTTAAAGTTCTTGTCTGCTATTAAACTCACAGGTAGAGCTGGGCAGTGGTGGCGCACGCCTTTAATCCCAGCACTCGGGAGGCAGAGCCAGGCGGGTGAGTTCGAGGCCAGCCTGGGCTACCAAGTGAGTTCCAGGAAAGGCGCAAAGCTACACAGAGAAACCCTGTCTCGAAAAACAAAACAAAACAAAAACAAAAACAAACAAACAAACGAAAACCTCACAGGTAGAAAAAAAATGTTTTCTCTACTGCTTGGAGAGACTGATCCCAATTACTGAGGGAGAACCAGATTGTTCCAAGGAAGTTGTATGGTCAGCTTTGTCTCTGAGACAGAATCCCTGAGAGAATCCACCTAAAAGAAAGGTTTGTTTTGGCTCTTGGTTTTACAGCTTCAATGCATGGCAGGTTAGCTCTGGTGTTTTTGGGAACTGTGGCAGAGGGGAACACCACGGCAGAAGCACATGATGGCACGAAGCTCCTCACCTCCTAAGGGCCAGGAAACAAAAAGGGAAAGAAAGGAAGGGGCAGAGTCCCAATGGCCCTCAAAGGCATGCCCCACCCCCCCAGACCTGCCTCACCTCCTCCTGCTGGGTCTACTCTGAATGTTTCCACCCACTCCAGCCAGCAGCACAGGGTGGTGGCCCAGCCTCTAGCTTGTGGCCTTTCGGGGGCACAATGAAGACACAAACCAGAACAGAAGTCTATGTCTGAAGCCCAGGGAATTCTGCAGGCGTCTTCTAGGGCCTCCATACCCATTAATACATGTGAGTAAAACATACAAGATTCAACGGCAAACAGGAGGAATAAGGACTGAGACCCTTCAGGAATAAAGTTCAGGTCCCCTCACGGTAAAGTCCTCCAAGGCAGCTGAGGTTTAGGTTGAGGGAAGACAGAAATAAACGACTATTGAAAGAGTCGCTCGAAAGGGGTCAATGAGAGAAGCGAGTACTGCAGAGCTTCCGGCATTTCCCTTTGCCTGTTCTTTGCATGGGCATGGGCATATGTGTGTATCATATGCCTTCTCCCGTCTCCTTCTTCCCCTTATGACTCCATATGAAGTTGTTAGGGGTGGGCTTTATGACTTAGGCATTAGGTAATAATATCCAGTGTACTCTAATGGACTCGGAGGAGAAGTTAGCAAAGCCGGCGATGGATGAAATGACTCAAGACTGTGCAGCTCATCGTGGGGAAGTGATGAGAACTTCACTTGTGCAAAGGATAGCTGATGTCCACAGGTGAAGGCGTAGAGTCGTTTCATTGGTGTGTGGAAGCGCAAATGCCCGTGTAGAGTCTGTGCAGAAGCGGAAGACACAGCACTGCATTCGTCACCTGCTTCCTAATATCTTTATAGATCATTTTTCTCTGCCAGATGGCACCACGTTAGCTTGTGTCCATAAGTGGCGCTGAAGATGCCGCAAGGCACAAGCAAAGGAGAAATATTTCTTGTGTGGCAGTTTTCCCTCCAGTGGCCAGCAACATGGGCAAGATCCACTGGTACACACCCTTCAGTGAGTTTTATCAGCACCTCAAGGAAAGATTCTTGTAGGCCAGCTCCAGCTCCACCCCTCCAAGGAGGTCACATCCCACATGGCAGCGAAGGCCTAGTGATACCACAGCAAAGGCTCCTCTCACCCAATGTGCTGTGCCACATCCTCCCGGATGAGACCCAGATTTCAGGATTGGGGGCGGGGCGCCCTCCACTGCTCTGGTAGCTGCTGCCTCTGGTTTTGCTAGGTGATGATGCTGTTTCTTTCACTACACAGTCGTTTTTTTTTTTTAAATTAAGATTTATTTGTTTTTTATCTATGTGAGTGCTCTATCTGCATGTATGCCTGAATGCCAGAAGAGGGCATCAGACCTAATTATAGATGGCTGTGAGCCACCTTGTGGTTGCTGGGACTTGAACTCAGGACCTCTAGAAGAGCAGCCAGTGCTCTTAACCACTGAGCCATCTCTCCAGCGCCGCTACATAGTCTTAGCAGTCACCCATCTTGCTGTCTCCTGACTGGACCCAGATTGACAAAATCTACTATTTCTGTACTGAAGGGTCTTTTGTGCCATAGTACTCTCCCTTTGACAGAATATACAATTAAGACAGTATACACCCCAAGTTTAATTATAGCTACTTCTAGGACTATTAGTCTTAGAGTATTTTATGGAAAGAACAGGAGAGGATGTAATTCCTTGAATGAAAGATGAGCAAAACCAAGTTCAATGTACTGTGATGATGTAAGCACAAAAATGACAGTGAGCTATCATAATTATCTCTAACCTCTAGGCTGAGCTTGGCCATTGAGAGCTCTGTCACCATCTAGGAATGTCTGTCAATTACCTAACACTGTAAAGTCATTGTACTCAGAACCTGCCCCTCTGTGCATGCGATTGTGGCTCCGTGGGGTTCAAGCCCTCTGTAGACAACACATAAAATATTTTCATTTTTTTCACCTGTTGATTTTTTTCTAAGTTGATCCTCCATGACAAAGTTAGAACAGAAAGACAGAAACCAGGAAAGCATCTCAAAATATGAATCTGGCCTGTGAGAGCCTATGACTTGTTCTTGCTCCCATGGCTAAATTCATTAATGTTACTAAATTCAGATCTCATTCGAAAGCACAGAATTTTATCTCCTTTAAAACAACAGCAGAGGATGAGGAGTTCAAAGTCATCTGCGGCTTACATCATGAATTGACCAAACCATGAGACCTGGTCTCAAACTGTGATGACACCTAATTAATCTTAAGACCTACTAAATATTGGAGTTCTCTGTCTGTGAAAGGTCAGAAGCAGCAGCTGGCTGCAGGTAACATGTGTTTGGGCTCAGAATTTCCTGATTCTCACTGCTATAAAGACCAGAAAAACCTCTTGGGGGAGGTCTTCCTCCACAACAAAGATCTAGATGTGGGAGTCTGGTCATGTCTTTCCATTTACCACACACGCAGGCATCCACCACCCCCTGCTCTCCCGCCACAGTGTGGAGAACGACAGGCGCATCACCCTGAGACAGGGGAGGTCTTTATATGACTTAGATGTCTTCACATAACCTCGGAGGAAGGGGCATCGCTGCTAGGACGCACCAGAAGTGAGTCACAAACATGTCTTGCTCGCACACTCTCCGGCGGAGCCCTCTGCTGGAGTATCCCAACACCGTGTTGTGGGAACTCGGAGATTATTAGGCAATTCGCATCATGCAATTGAGAGTAAACTTCATCAGACTTTATTAAGAAGAAATAAATGAGGACGTTTGAAAGTTTCTTAGAAAGGATATAACTTGTTTGGTTGTTGTTTTGTTGCTGATGTGTTGGCTGTGCTATAAATGAACCACAGGGCCTTGCATGTGCTATCTTTTGGCATTTTTTTTTTAAGTTCATTTATTTTATTTCAATACTTTTTTTGCGACAGGGTTCCTCTGTGTATCACTGGCTGTCCTGGAACTCACTCTCTAGACCAGGCTGGCCTCAGACTCAGAGATCCACCTGCGTCTGCCTCCTGGGTGCTGGGTTTAAAGGCGTGCACCACCGCCGCCCAGCTTAAGTTTATTTTTCTTTAAATTACATTCATTTATTTGTGTGGGACTGGATGAATGGACGCGCACTGTGTGGGTGTGCATGGGCCTCAGCACACACGTGGAGGTCAAAGAACAGCTTTGGGGAACTGGTCCTCTCCTTTCAGCGTGGGGGCCCTAGGGACTGAACTGAGGTCATCAGGCTGGGTGGCAAGCACCTTTACCCAGTGAGTGACCTCCCAGCTTCATTCTTAAGAAATCCGACTGAAACACTCCTCAATCTTTTAGATGTATTTCGTGGATACATTTTAAAGGAACTAAGTCTTTTTTTGATCTCACTATCTACATTGTTAAGTACTAATGAAAATATATCCTATTAATGACCTACAATCCCAGACTAGAGATGCTCTTTCTGAAACCTTTTAGACGTGCGACCTCCAGACAAGCCTTGTTGCCATCAATGACAATCTCAGTAGAACCTCAAGGGTCTCAAGGGATGGGACCTACCCTGCTTTCATTTCAAGCAGGCCAGGGGCCTGGAATTTTTTTTTTTTTTTTTGCAAAATCATCTAGTTTTTGAAGATCCATGATGCATTTTTTAGAGAGGTCCACACACGGAGTGGAGTATAGAAGTGCCCAGTGCAGCACTGGTTTTCACCCTACTTAACGATGGGCCTGCACGCAGCAGCTGTGCACGGAAGTGGTGCCCTCTGCACTTTCCCACAATTCCTATCACTTCTCATTGTGCAATGCTTGGCTGGCTTTACTCTTTTACACTGCTGTGTGGAAACGCTGGAGTTTATAGCCCTGTTAAGATTGAAATTGCAGTTCTTGGACTTCTCAAAATGTTGCAACTGCACGGGTGGGTTCTGCAGGACAGGAGGACTGCATAGGGGGACTCTGCAGGACAAAGGACTGGGGAGGGAAGGCTTGCTTCTAGATACAACCCTCAGCCTCCCTACACTCTTTTGGGTTTTTTTTGTTTGTTTGGTTGGTTGGTTTTTTTTGGGGGGTGTGTGTGAGGGGGTTGAAACAGGGTTTCTCTGTGTAGTCCTGATTGTCCCAGAATTTGCTTTGTAGACCAGGTTGGCCTCGAACTCACGCCTGCCTCTGCCTCCCGAGTGCTGGTATTAAGGGCGTGCACTGCCACCGCCTAGCTCCTCCATGCACTCTTACCCAGAGGAATCAAGTCCCAGGTTTCTCCTTCCCTTCTAAACTCTGAACAAGGAGTTGATGGAGACTCTCCCCCTCTGTAGACGATGCTTAAACAAACAGGTGTGCACGCTTTTCTCTCTTTGTGTTGAATTCTTCAAAAGGAAAATTTCTTCCTACTTACCCTGACAAGTGGCTGTGGGTAAACATTCCGAGCTTTTTATAGGTTTGCTAAAACAAACATGGTATGTTGGGGGGGGGGGGGGGGGGGGGGTGCCATAATAAAGGGAAAAGGACTGACTGAAGTACTATCCAAGTACTGGTTACACATTCTTTCAGTTTCTTCTACAGAGCAAATGCAGATCCAGCTGGAGCAATCTATAAACAAAGACAAAACTCTAAAGCCTTACTTGCCAGTGAAGGCACCGGCTGCCCTCGCTGCACTCCTGAAGGATATTAAAAGAAGACATGCACCTAGCACCCTGACGAAAACGCTAAAGACGCAACTTCAAATCCCTAGGATTTCCTCGGCAATCAACTAAGACCTACGGAAACTTATGTGGAATTCATGTTAACTTTCTACTACACATGTGCAGGCCTTCATGACGGCAAAGACACTGGAGGGGGTGGGGGGAAGGAGATCAGAACTCTGGGCCATCACTGACACTCTAGGAGAGCTGAAGCAGAAAACACCCAAAGCGCAGAAGTCCGCTTTCAAGGCCTTCTGTATGATTTAAAACTAAACAGGGATGAACTTCCCATCTGCACAGAACAGAAGAATTATATAATTTCCTTTTGTGCTTTGTACCCCACCAGATGGCATGCATTTGGTATCGTCCCCCCCCACCCCGTTTTTAATGATTATAAAAGAACATGCAGGGCTAGGGAGATGGCTCAGTGGTAAGGCATGAGGCCCTGAGTTTGGATCCACGACACACAGATGCAAAGCCAAGAGTGAGGGCTTCTGCCTCTAATCCCAGTGGGAAGGCAAAGAATCCAGGGGCTCGCTGATCGCACAGTTTAGCCAGTCAGCGAGTTCCAGGTCCAGTGAGAAACCCTGCCTTAAAAAATTAAAGTGGAAAGTGACTGAGAAAGACACCCAGCATTTGCCTCCCGCCCACACCCCCACCCCACATACTTGCAGGCAAAGAACACATACACACAAAAAGGATATCCATACTGTTTCCAATCTGCATCAATCAACAACTCTTACTATGCATGTACATGTACTTTTCCCTTCCCCCCAACAACAAATTCCTGCAGGTGAAGGTGAAAGGTCAAAGGGCATTTCTTTTTGACTTGTCAGTCTCTCAAACTACCTTCCAGAAGGTCCCGCCATTTCAGATTCAGCATGCATGTGAGCTGTCATCCTCACCAGCCCTAAGTGTCATCGTTCCTGTACGTGTCCACTCAGCTCCCATGTTCCATTACACAGAACGTCCTATATCACTGATTCTCAAGTAGAAGGAGACTCCATTTCCAGTGGACATGGGACATGTATAGTTAAGGTGCTTAAAAATAATCCAGTTTATAATACAAAATGCAATGAGTAAATGACAAAAATACTGTTTGCTGGTTTAAAAAAATAGGATTTTTTTTTAAAAAAAATATCATTGAGACTATGGAGTTTTAGACTTCGGGAATACCACACTACAGAATGATGTAAACAGCTAGTTATTTACAAGCATTGAAAAGGAAAGATCCATCCGCAGTAATGTGTGCTAACAAGCCACACAGTGGAACACTGGGTGTGTTCAGACGTCAGGCTGCTGAAATAACAGCACTAACAGTTGTCCCATACATGAGAGCTGAGTAGGTGCCAGGTACTACGTGCATGTACCCACATGGACTACTTCAACAGGTCCCCACAGCATCTTTATGAAGCCAACCCCATTATTATCTGCATTTTATAGCAGAAAAAACTAAGGCTTGCCTAACTTGTCTGTACGCCAAACAAGCCAGGGAACTGGGATTTGAATCTTCATGGACTGAATGAAGCCAGAGCCTGAGCTCTTAAACACCATGTTATGCAGCGTCCTAGGAATCCAATGCCTCTGTTTTCAACAAAAGATGGAAGATACTACTTACAATATATATTTCATTTTAAAATGTGCAAGTGGAAATCAGTCTGTAGTTTTCATAAATAAGTGTCTGCTACTTTTGCCAACAGGGTAACTTCTCATTGTGAACATGCAGACATGGTTTTGTTGGGTTTACATTTCCTAGTTTCTCAATAGTTACCTTGTTTTTAGTTATTGCTGAGTCGCTAAAAACCCAGATCACACACATCCCAGCATTTGGAGTTAGGGAAATCTTGTCTTTGGAGAGATTTTTCAGTGCATACATTTGGGGCAGGTTTCTCATGTCCAGTTCCTGAGGCCATAGAGCCCTACCACCACCCTGCCCTAAGCTGACCCCACACCAGCCACTCCGACTGCCCCAAGACCAACCTCACTGTGCCTGTTTCTCCATGCTTGCACAATCACCACAAAAGTGACTAAGCAACCCTGGCCCTCTGCCCATCAATCTTTCTGTGGCCACACATTTTCCAGCGGGTCCCAATCTCCCATCTTTCCATTTTCCTTCCACTGCGAGCTCATGCTCTATCAGCCACACGCCCCCAGCCTGAACCTCTCTTCTCAAATTTCCTCCTTTCCTCAGACAGAAGTTGGTCCTCAAAGCAGGCCTCTCACTGGCTGCTTCTCTGGCTCTTAGCACATGTTCCCCTGGGCCAGGCTCAGCAATACCACTTCAGATGTGCGCCTCCCCTCTCCCTAAAAACTGCGCTTTCTGCTATCAGACTGCGTCGGCCACTAGCCTTCACTGTACACCAGTTCT
>CABHPP010117467.1:0-23550 GCA_902168425.1 Peromyscus attwateri | reverse complement strand
GCCACTAGCCTTCACTGTACACCAGTTCTCGATGATTTTAGCCCCTAACTCACAGCCACGTTCTCTCGTTACTATTCCTGGTGGCATGGTGACACAAGCCTGTAATCCCAGCATTCAGGAGGCTGAGACAGGAGGATGGTGAGTTCAAGGTCAATCTGAAATGCAGAGACTGTGCCTTAAAAAGCAAAAAGACCAACAGGTGGTGGTGGTGGTGGTGGTGGTGGTGGTGGTGGTGGTGGCGCACACCTTTAATCCCAGCACTCAGAGGCAGGCAGATCTCTGTGAGTTTGAGGCCAGCCTGGTCTACAGAGCGAGTTTCAGGACAGCCAGGGATACACAGGGAAATCCTGTCTCAATAATAATAATAATAATAATAATAATAATAATAATAATAATAATAATAAAAATTTCCCAGCAGCAGGTGTTAATAAAATGTTATATCATATTTAAAAATGCACAACCAACGATTAAAATGAGTATGCATTTCTTAAAGGAAACTCTACATTCCAATAACAGAAGCAATTAGTTCCCACCAAAGGACATACTGCTCTGCACGCTTTAAAAACGGACAAATTTACAGCCAGTGAGATGACTCAGTGGATAAAGGCAGTTGCTGCCGAGCCTGACCACCTGAGTCCAGTTCCCAGAACCCGGCGGGAGAAGGAAAGAATCAAACCCCAAACGTTTTCCTCTGGCCTCTCACATGTACACACATATACAAACTGAATAACTGTAAACGAAATGTTAGTGTAGTGAGTTAAACTGATTCTGTGCATTCATTGCGGAATACAGGCCTTCTAGGGCATGGCAGCATTGCAGCCTCCTCCTTCTTTGACAGAGACTGCGTACATGCTCACTGAGCATTTCTACTCTTTTCAGGGTGGCTATCTAAAGCAGCTAATTTTATCAAGCACCGTTTTCCTGAAGGACCGCACCAAGGGAAGAAATTGTATTTTCAAGCCATTGAAATCCTGTCCGGCCCATGTCACTGGGACACTATCATGGTCCCCAGGTCATGAGTCAATGAACATCTGATGTTAATGGGCTAAGAAAGAGCATGTTGGAGTCTTTTTGCGAATACAGCCAAAACCCAAACATAAAGTGCCGTGGCCATGAAAACCATTCCTGCTGGCAACAGAACAGCCTTTCATTCAAAGACAAAGTAATTTATTAAGAGCTAAAAAAAAAATCAACCAGACCAGGAAGGGCAAGGCCATGAGGGGAGACGGAGTAGCAAGCCGGATCCTTTGCTATAGATTGAGGACTAGCACAACATTCCTATAAATCACACCAGACAAGGCTGAGCTGAGACTCCTGCATGCATGACTTCACTCAGTCATTATGGTGGGCAAGGCACTCTGTGTAGTCCAGAAGACGACAGCCTCCGCCCTCAGGAAACCGACATCCGAAGGAAGTCCATGTGGCCCCAAAGGCACGGGCCAGCGCCAATCCTGGAAGTTCCATTATTAAGAACTTTCTGGGAATTAAAATACACTAAAAGTGTGCAGCTTCCACCGCATACAACATCAACGGCCCTGTTCCAAAAGCAACTGGCTATCCTGCTGAGGAGTGGGAGTCAGGCATCGGCGGAAAACACTTGGTGATGTGACCTCGGTGCTTGGGTGACACAAGGGGAGTGACTTCTTGTCACACCATAGGCAAGGAGAAGTTACAGGCACCTTTAACATTCAAGTGAGAGGATTCTATTTTTGAAGGCTAAAAAGCAATCATATCTATTTTTAAATTACATTCATTTGTTGAGAGAGACAGAGACAGAGAGACAGAGACAGAGAGAGACAGCGAGTACTTGTGCCATGATGTACATGTGGAGGTCAGAGGACAACCTGGGCACATCTGTTCTCTCCTTCCACATGTGGGTCGGGTTTGGTAGCAGGTGTCTGTCACCCTCTGAGCCATTTTGCTGGCTGATCACCCCGATTGTGACATGCTCACAGAGCTTTCTGAAACTTCTGCAGATGTTCACAGGCATTTTTTTTCTTTATCTCCTAGAATTTTTCAATTGTCTAATTGTTCTTTCTTCAGTTTTGGCTTTCTCAGACACTGGAGTCATGGCATACGCCATTTTTTCTCCTGTGGCAAGAGCCTGACTTTATGTGAAATCAGTTAGTCTGGACATAACATTTTTACTGGACTACATCAATTGGTTTGATTTCACCGCAATGTTTAGAGCATGGCTGAAGAATAAACATTAACTAACTGAAATGTTTATTGCTCAATATACCAAGATCAATAATACCTTAATGAGAAACTGATATGACAGTTGTAATCATGTTCCTTCTATGACAAATCAAAGTAGTCTCCACATACAGTAAATATGGAATCTTAACAAAATGATGGAAGGATTTTTAAGCTTTTAAAAGATAAGTTGCAAAACAAAGAAAGGGCTTTTGCTAGCAAATAAGACATTTCTATGGCGCTCTCAACGACGTCAAAAGCAGCGTTTGTCTTCATGCATTCCCTGAGTGTGGTGGGGACTTTGTAAGTCTTCTTGGCCCTGGGGAAGGCTTTCTGGTGGCCTTTCCTTACTGACTGCTCCCATAAGTTTCACGTTATCTTCAGACATAGTTGACAATGCCTGGTCACTCATTTAACTCACGTATTTGTTCAACATGTGGCCAATTTTCTCTATCTCTTATTGCAGTTCACCTCGGAGCGGCTTTGATGGTAAGCTCCTGGCAACAGAACTGCCTCACGGAAGAAAGCTGAGTGAGAAATGCTCTTCGGTGTGTGCTTCTGGAAGATGCCCATATCAATTATCAATAAAACGATTCATTACTTTAAGCTGCTTAATTTTTAATTCAAAGCAATGATTTTTACATGTAGAATGTAGCTAAAGTATAACACTATGAAGTGTGTGAAAGTCCTTAGAAAATGGCATGTCAGTCTAAAAGGCATAAACATCGAGAGCCTTTACAAATTCAAACATCAGGCCCCCTAAAGCAAAGTCCATAAGCAAGAGTCCGGTAACTATGGATGCAAGCCTGTTACTGTATTTACAGAGATCCAGTAAAGACAGATGTGCTCTACTGTAGTCACAGCTGAAAGCAGAACTAATGGAGAACAGGCAGGCACATCAAGATAAGACACCTCTTTAAGATGAGCATCAGTGAGAAGCAGGTCCTCTGCAACAGGACACCAAACACCAGGACAAATATTTCAGAGTTCGCTGTGAGCAATGCACAGGGCCCAGCATTATGAAGCTTAGCGAAGCAAACCCACGTGAAGAATGCTACGTGTGTTGGCTAGGTGGCATGGCCGGCTTGCTGAGCCTGTGAGTCTTACATCTGATGTGCCAAATAGAGAGTGTAATCCTGTAAAGTGACTATGAAGAAACAGAGAGCAGTAACTGTGGCAACACACCTGGCACCCAGGGATGGCCAAGATGGTGACAACCTCGGCTAAAGGGACAGCCTCAGCTAAGGGGACAGCCTCAGCCTTCCAAGAGCGCAGAACTAGGATGCCGAGCATGCTGTCTGTCTTATTTCTTGTTGACAAGCAACTCAAGGGAGAAAGGGCCTATGTAGTTCACAGTTCCAGGATACAGTCCACCTTGGCAGAGAAGTCGCAGCGGCAGGAGCTGGAAACAGTCTGTCCACAGTCAGAGAAGAACTATAAGTGTGTAATTCTACCTCTACAGTCCAAGAGGCCCTCCTAGGAAATGGTGCCATCCACAGTGGGTAGGTCTTCCCACCTCATTGATGTGACCAAGATAACCCCCACAGATATGTCCCACAGCCTACCTCTCAGGTGATTCTAACTTCCGTCACGTTGACAGCTAACACTAACCATCCCACCACCCATGTGCTTGCCCACACACAATTAACTGGGCCTTGCCAAGGCTCTCTTTCCTGTTGGTTGTAAATGGCGTGGCTGCTTCCTGCCCAACATAAGATCCTAGGTATGAATCTGTTAACATCTTCCTAAAAGGTGACTCGCCCGGCTAGGCTCCCTTTGAAGATAAACGGATGGCAGACAGTTACCCCAGTCTTCCCTTGTGTCCAGTGTTCCTCATTGACACGAATCATCTCATTTAATCCTTTCAAACAGCCCAGTGACGTGGGTACTATAATTAGCCCCACTCTTCAGCTGAGAAGCCACAGCATGACACACGGTGAGTTAAGTGACCATTCCTTACAGGAACGGTCCCATCACAGGACAGTTCTAAACCTATGTCAAATTAGAGGTTTGGAGGTTAAATGGTATAAATTCAGGAGAAAAAGAGAATTATTATGGGACTGAGAACATTCATGAAAAAAGATTAAACCCAAAAAATTAGTAGGGCCTGCCCAGGTAGAGAAGACAATGGTATTACAGGTAAAGAAAAGAACGTGGCCAGGGTTACGGAAGTGAAAACCGCACAGAATAACTGAGGGGCTGGGAGCTCAGGTCAGGAGGTGACAAGCAGGGCCGAGGAGTCAGGGGAGCACCAGGGGTGAGGAGCGGGCATGGGTGCAGCCCTGAGGGCTTTGTTTTGTTTGTGTTCCACAGCCCTTAGTCCTCTACGCCCTACAAGATCGCCCAGCAGGACCTGGGCGCTCATCTGCACAGGGAGGTCATAAGGGTAGCTCGAAGGCAAAAGCCTAATCATATTAAGCGACAAGTTCTCAACACAAGATCACCACAGGAACCAGGCCAGAACTCAGTGGCACTGTCAGGGACTGGAGCTTTATTCCCGTTGGGCCTATCAACATATTTAAATATTGAAAGGACTTACAAAGAACGGGAGTAATTCTTTGTCATGATCAGGGACAGAGAAAATATTAAAACAGCAATCCTACAGTTAAAAACAGAGAACTCACTAATAAAAATCTACAGGACTGCCAGGCGTTGGTGGCACACGCCTTTAATCCCAGCACTCGGGAGGCAGAGGCAGGCGGATCTCTGTGAGTTCGAGGCCAGCCTGGACTACCAAGTGAGCTCCAGGAGAGGCACAAAGCTACACAGAGAAACCCTGTCTCGAAAAAAAAAAAAAAAAAATCTACAGGACTGCACAGACAGGAATCAAGGCCCCGCTTGGGCTAATAATCGATAATATTTAACTAGCTTTTCCCAAGCGTAAACATCACACCGGCACTCGAGGCATAACAAAGCTTTTATTTTTATCTTTCCGAGTTCTATGTCAGTTCCAATGTTCCACTTTCTAACTCATACAGATAATTTCTCTCTACATACGAATTTCTAATAGCTCCCGTTATCATGACCAGTTGACTCTCAGATGTCCTCTACTTACAAATATGTACAATATGGATCAGTTTTTAAATCTAAACTTATTGGCTTTCAACATTTCTAAAACTTGGTAGAATTGTTTTCTTCCTTAAAGGGCAGGAGCGGCATAAACCAAGGCCAAAGAAGCAAAGGCCTTCTCTTTTCCTCCTGAGGAGTCTGCCTTCTCTCAGTTTGGGGGAAATGTTTCCTTCACTCCTAATATTTATCTGTGACGTGTCAACATCGTAAGTATCAACAGGTCTCAATGTAACATGAAAGCAGTAATGGCTAGTGCCATGCTGATTGGCCCGAAGCGTGCCCAGGGAATTAGTGAAGAACAGAGCTGTGAGAAAAGAAAGAAAAGAGAAGGAAAGAAAGGAGGGGGCGTTTCATTTCCAGAGGTTAACTCGGGAGGAAGCACCACCTTGAATGTGGGCAGTACCATCCTATGAGCTGGGCTAAAATGGGGAAGAGGACAGCCAGCTAACAGGCATACCCTCAATCAACTCCTTCCTCCCTCCCTCCCTCCCTCCACTCTCCGCAGTCCCCTCACTCCTTCATTGTGAGCTGCCCTGTCCTACCAGGCCTTCCCTGCCAGGGGAGCACAGTCCTCCTCAGAGCCACCAGCACAGTCCTCCTCACAGCCACCAGCACAGTCCTCCTCACAGCCACCAGCACAGTCCTCCCCAGAGCCACCAGCACAGTCCTCCCCAGAGCTTCCGTCCTTAAGCTGTGAGCCCAGGTTATTGGGAAGAGCAGCCAACAGCTAACGGTTGTAAGTAAGACACTGCGATCACGATGGCTTTCTCTGGAACTTCCACTCCTTTCGGAACTTCTGTCTGAGCAGTTCGGTTTCAGGAAGACACGCTAATGGCTTCTTACTTCCGGTACATATTCTTAAGGTGGTCCCGTGTCCCCCCCCCCCAAACATTTTTCAAGCAGAAAGCAACAGTGCACTGTAAGTACATCCGTAAAAAATGTAAACAGCTGAGTCCTGAGCTCCGGGGGCACTGCTGTGGGACAGCAGTGTGAAAGGAAATGCCCCACATGTCAGAGACGAACACCGAGCCTGGAAAAATTAGTGTTGTATGAGCCACTAACAGTTTACGAAGCTCAGTTCACTTGACATTCCCAAGATATTGCTGCAGATTGTCAAAACTGCACTTTTTAAATTGTATTTTTCTGATTAGAAATGTAAATACATGTCACAGTCAATCCACATTTCTAAAACCTTAGTGACATGTATGTCTACCACGGAAGAAAACCAAACTGTAACTACAACTGAGCCGGATCAGTAAGTAGTACCCTCGACGGCTTACTGAAGGGGAGGGGTGCTGAGGCTGACTGCTGCCGTGAAATGCAGCAGACAGATGGATGAGTAAGAGAGCAGAGAGTTGGCCGTACATGTGATGAAGTTTTTTGTTTTTTTTTTTTGCTTTTTTTTTTTTTGATTTTTTTAAAGTTTTTTTAAGACAGGGTTTCTCTGTGTAGCTTTGGCACCTTTCCTGGAACTCACTCTGTAGCGCAGGCTGGACTTGAACTCACAGAGATCCGCCTGGCTCTGCCTCCCGAGTGCTGGGATTAAAGGCGTGCGCCACCACTGGCGTGATGAAGTATTTTTGTTAACTATATATTCCATATGTTGTGTATATGGATGTTCACAGTGAAATTCACTTTATGTTTGAAATTTTTCATAATAAAATGTCGAAGGAAAACATGAAATCATAGAGAACCACAGACATTCAGGAAAAAATAAAGGCAGCACACAGACACCAAGCATATACGTGTTTTAGAAACTGTCTTCCCCACTTCACTCCAATAAACCCAGCATTTTCCGAAGGGCATGTGATGGTACTGCCCTGGTTGTCCCCAAGTCTTCGCCGTGGCCCACCTGACACGAATCCCTACACAGCACTGACTGACGTAGAAGAAGTCCCGTAAGTACAACTTCTGACTCGGGAAGGAACCATTTTGAGACCTGCTTCCATGTGCTCCCTTTTTCTAAACCCGCCTCCAGAAGGAGCACATCCCAGAACCTGTCCACCCAGAGGCCTGAGTCTAAACTCTAAACAATCTCATAAATAAAATGTGTCACTTTCATTGCTACTAAGAAACAAAGGCTCCTTTTCAAAAAGCCTAAAGTAGGTACCCCTAGTAGTCCCCCACTTTGGATCCTAAATGCTGACTCCAAGTCAGGGGTGCTGACTCAGACTTCCTGCAAGAATGGCTGCCCCAGCAGGGGGACAGGAGCTAAGGGAGACAGGAAGTAAGGAAATCGGCAAAACTCAACAGCGCATGTCAAAAGACACAGACGCCAGCCTGAAGGAGCCAAACTGTACATAACTTAAACACAGAGATGCGTAGGTGTAATGGAGTGTGTCACTGTGAAGTGTAAAACTGTCTATAAACAAACAAGCCAATTGGCCAGTCTATAAAGGGAGGCCAGAAGGAGGAACAGGGGAAAAGCTCAGAAGGAGGGAACTTGCTCTGACCACAGTGGACTATCGTGTGAACGTTCTACCTAAGACAGAATCATCAAGGATGCAAAGCTGTGGAAAGATATTCACACAGCTGTACAGTAGCGCCCAACAGCCAATTACAAAAGACAAACAGGTGTTCTCACTGCAGAGGAACTGAGTGAGCACAAACCCAAGGGTCCAAAAGTAACATCACCAAAACCATGACAAGTGACTCCCGCGACACTGCACCAAGGACCACCAAGGACACACAACCCCTACGACATTCCCACCAAAACCACATAAGCTGAACGAGGGGGAAATCGGTAAGTCCAAAACAAGGGCATTCTGCAAAACGAGTGTTCTCTGCTTTTCAAAAATGTCCAAGTCTTAAAAGGCAAAGAAAGGCAGGGAAACTGTTCCCAGCTAAAACAGACTAAACAGACACATCAGCTAGATGCCATCTGTCATCCTGGAGTGCATCCTGCGTTGGAAAAGATTCCCATAAAAGTCTTGGGACAAATGGCAAGATCTGAAGGTGGACTATCCAATAAAAGTGATATGACCACTCAACTTCCTGACCTTGTTAACTGGATTCTTAGGAGATGCTGAAATACTCTGAATAAATACATATAGCATCTATAATTTATTCTCACAACCAGCCAAAATAAAGTAATTATAACTGCATATAAATCAATAGCATAAATGAAGAGAAAAGGCAGATGTTGCAAAGTGTCACTAAGTGGTAGGCTTAAGTGGTATTACAGAGGTCACAGCAGTCTTGGAATTTTTCTTGGTGTTTGCTTTAAATGGCTTTAAAAAACATTTTAAGTAAGTGTATTTTCAGTAGAAAGGCAACATGTATTTTCTGAAATAGAGGGAAGTGCCATATCCTCACTACACTAGAGGTCACAAATGAGGTGCAAATAGTCACATAAGCCACGGTTAAGAATTTGGCATGGGCTGGAGAGATGGCTCAGTGGTTTAGAGCACTGGCTGCTTTTCCAGAGGACCCAGTTCAATTCCCCATAAAATAAATAAACAATTCTCTGGGTGGTAGTGGCACATGCATTTAAAACCCCAGCATTTGGGAGTCAGAGGCAGGTGGAGCTGGAGGCCAGCCTGATCTACAAAGCAAGTTCCAGGACAGTCAGAGCTGATACACAGAGAAACTCTGTCTAGAAAAAAAAAAAAGAAAAAAAGAATGTCATGTACATTCTCCACATTTGACCAAGTTCACAAAACATACATTTAGTCAAATGTCAGGTAATTCTCAAAGAATCCTGTGAAGTGAGAAAAATAATGACCAAGAAGCTTAGGATTGAGTATATAAACTGGGTGGAGAGTGGGGGGTGGGAGGGTGGAGTTGCGGGGGTGGGGAGGGGGGTGGTTAGCGTTTATCACCTTTATCTTATCACTTAAAAAGTGCCTAGCCAGTAGCCAACACACATCTTATAAAATACAGGTACACAAGGGATTCATACTTCCCCTCCAATAACCGCCAGGGCTCCAGCAGACTTTCACATTGGACTCCTGTTTATTTGGCAGCGTGGGGTGCCTGGCAAGGAGATGAATAATGACCATCTCTGATGACAACAGGTCCCTAAGCGGAAGTGGAGTTTCTACTTTTTCCTGCTCACAAGTTTACGAGTTCCACTCTTGCAATAGAAAAGCAGGATCTGGCAGCTTCCAACGCTCGCTTTCACCCAGGGCTTTCCTGTGTCGTTCTCTTGGCCTCTCAAACTGTAAAAATGGGACAGTGTCTGCACATGTGATGGAGAGTAGAAAGTGAATGGGCTGTAACTAATGCTCCCTTTCAAAACCAGCTTCCTGTCTCATCCAATGACCATATCAGAAGCTCCTGTGTCAAAGTCCCACAACCTACCACTTAACATTCTTCTGTAAGCGGACGGGATTGGCCTGTTTTCTATTCTCACCTGCTCAACTAGAGGTCTCAGAGTAAAATCCTGAAGAACAGGAAGCCTGGCCTCCTGATTTCTACCTGATCCTCCTACTGGAGTGGCTAATACATTTCTCCATGCTCTACTTCCAATCTATAAAACTGGGACAATAATACAAGCTTACTAGATCAAAGAATCCAGTATCAGAAATGATTCTAAGGCAAGAACTGGTCTTTACTTCGTATCCTTCTGCTTTGTGTAAAACCTACAGACAGCCCTCAGCAGAGACACCTCTGTGCCACCATCCTGTTTTCAACTATGGGAGAGCGGGCTGAGGACCTCCAACATAGCATACTGGGGGGCGGGGGGCACCTGCGATGCTAACACTGGATTCACATCTCTAACCAGTCATGAGGGGTCACTGGTGGCAGTCAATGATAACAATAAGATCACTTGGGGGTAAGAACACTTATTTATGGAAAAGTTCACTTGAAAGGAACAATACTTAGTGAAAACTGGACATAAAAAAAAATAATGGCCAAAATAAGCAAAGGGTAAGTCTTAAAAGCTACCAGCAGGACAGCCACAGATAGCGGCAATACAGTGTATATTTCAAAAAGCCAAAGGAGAGACATCTGAATGTTTACACCATAAAAGAAATGTTAAACAAGGCAATGGATATAATGACTCAAACATGAAATGCACACACGTATTGGAACATTCACACGGCTGACTCGCAGACGTTCATTTTTGTGTGTGTGTTCTTATGATCGGTTAAAAGAACATTTAAATTTTTAAAAAGTACTCTAAAGAGAAAGTTACCAAGCTTCACTCCTTTGGGTCAGCTATACAAATTATTTAATTCTTGAGATATCAAACTGAACGTAGTGGCAGTGGGGTATGTATGTCATATTCCTAAGAAAGATAAAGATTCTAAGAGTTCAGGACTCATCTACATCCAAGACAAGTTCCAGACTCTAAAAGACAAGACCTCATTCTGATTTTACAAGGAAAGGCAGTTCTGTCAAGTGCCTAATTCTTTATTTCATGAAACAAAACTGTGAGGCGAAACCTAATAAGCCAGTATTGCTTAATTCAGTAGAAAAATAATACTCTTTGCTTTTTTTTTTTTTTTTTTTTTTAAAGATAACAACTAGGGACCACCCCCAACGCAAGGGGTGCAGATGGTAAGCAATGAAAATGCTACCTGTTTCTCTGTACTGCCCCCTCTTGGCTGCCCTGGGAAGTAAAACGCTCCAACCCGCCTGTGTCTGTCGGTAGGACAGCCAGCACAGAGGATACCGGCTTTTTTATACCATGGAAAGAAATCCTCTAGCTTCAGATGACCCCCAGGAGAACTCAACCCTAAAGCACACACTGCAATATTTTCTATTTATGGGGTTCCCAGAATGGAAACTGGGAAAGAGCCTCATGGACCGGCCCCAAAGGACCTGCCAGATCCCTTCCAGCTCTGTGGCCCTCTAACTCTAGGCTGAAAGGGTTACATAAGGGCTCCTGTGGACGCCTCCGGTAGCAGAGGATCTTACCTCTTTCTCTATTTTGAGTAACTTCTTGACAGCCACCTCCTTGTCCTGTGATATCCATTTGGCTCGATAAACGCTCCCAAAACTTCCTCCACCGCAGTTTTCAAAAAACTGCAAGTCGTCAAATTTAATTTGCACAAAGGAGGCACCGAGAGACGACATCTCATAATGACAAAGTAGTAAACGTCCACAAAATCTGGAGAGAGAAAGAAGAGAAATGACGAACCGCAAACGGATTAGAGTCCTGCTGTAGATATTTATAACAAGTCCCATGAAACTTCCAGAAAGACCATGCCGACGTCAGGAAGAAAAGCGAGACAGACAACACATCGAAACGAAAACACTCACCCTGGCAGCCAGCGCAAAATTCAAGAGCAGCTTGTCCAGGCTTGGGAATGGTTCAGATTTCCCCCCAACAGAACCTGTCATAGCACTTCCTACACATCCCGAGGAGCTCTGCCTAAAGGCCACTGTGTCATCAGGTCTCCTACCAGGAAGCCCTGACACACGGAAACCATGCTTTCAACAGTAGGCTTGCACAGCTCCTCTGGCATGCGCGGCATGCCATCTCTCCATGTTGCCCTTGCTTCACAGGAAGCAGACACAGCCTAAGCCTCCCAGCATCCTAGCGCCGGCACAGCCAAAACATACAAAGTAAACACACGTTCAGTGTTTAGACTCCAAACAAGATTGCACTTAGCAGTCAAAGGAAAGCTGGCCAAGGGCTTCCAAACGTGTCTCACTAGGCTGCACACCATAGCAGAACCGATTTTCTAAGAGACGTTGTCCCTGATTACAATATATTAAGTCACCCAAAGAATACTGCCAAAGTTGTTAAAAAATATATTATGCTTGTTTCCAAAGGAACCAATGACCCCTCCCAGAGATTACTGCAGTGAGATTCTCTATGATTGAAGGGTTCTTACTCTTCCCCAGGTATGTGTCCATTCTTAATTCTCTACGCCAAACCATAAATTATCAGGAAAAACAAAACTCAAAACATACAAATGATGGAGTAAGCTTTTGAGCAAGCATAAAAAGCTACAGGAGGTGGATAAAAGAATCTGGATATGCATCCTTTCTGTAACTGTAAACCACAATATTACAATCCTGGAGCAAAAAAGTGAACCTATATTTGGGGACATTCCAAAAAAAAAATTGGCTTATGCTCCTAATGGCCACCATTATGAAAGACTTAACAAATAAAAAGAAAAACATCTATATAAGAACTTAATCCAGCGGTGGTGGCACATGCCTTTAATCCCAGCACTCGAGAGGCAGAGGCAGGCGGATCTCTGTGAGTCCGAGGCCAGCCTGGGCTACAGACTGAGTTCCAGGAAAGGCTCTAAAGCTACACAGAGAAATCCTGTCTCGAAAAACCAAAAAAGAAAAAGAAAAAAGAAAAGAAAGAAAGAAAAAGAAAAGAACTTAAAGCCATCTATGATGAAATGCAATGTGTGGTCACTCTGAATTTATCCCCTATAAGCATTTAGACATACTGAAATGTGATGCCTGCTACTAACTTTAAGATGATTCTGACACCACCCCCAAAGCACACGAGGGAAGGGTAACACAAGTGTGTAAGAGAGAGAAAGAAAGGTGGCAAAATTAAGGGGTACAAATCAGAAAGATGAATGGACATTTTACTACCCCGGCCATTTTCTATGAAGTCTGAATTCTTTTTCTTTCAAAATAAAAGGTAGAAGGAAACAGTCTGTAACAGACTATAAATTCACAGTTTCTCCATCTACCAAGCCGGGCTTTGCTGAGAGATGCACACAGGCAGCTCAGAGATCTCAGTGTGCAGCTGGCTTAGCTACCCCATTTTGGGAACATCAGCTCACTGAAGAATGTTGATTTCTTATGCGAAGTCCAAGTCTGCTCCACTTAGGGGAGAAGGCAAGAAAGAAAAACGAAGCGATTTGTTTACCCTCTAATGTTTAGAAGACTGAGTCGACACAAAAACAGAGGGAGGGGTGACTGTGAGGGACACAGACACAGTCTGTTGCTACATTTAATTCAGCCATTTCCCATACAGACTCACTACAATTCAGAGTTAACTGCAGAAGAGGTTTACAGAAAACATAGGTGAATGTGCCAGCAGATAATGTGTGCAAAGCAAAAGCTTTTACAATAAATGTCAAACACTGTGTGCTAGATCTCCAGAGGACAGCCAAGGACAGGTCTATGTCTTTACAGCTAATTTTATCCAGTATAAGAATTTAAACTGGACTGCAAAGCTTATAAGACAATGCAAATCCACGGCCTCCCTGTTCCCCACTCAACTCTCACTGCTCAGAAAGGGACTCCTATCAGGTCCTTTGAGCATTTTCTCTTATTTATCACATTTCTAAGTCATGTGCTTAAATATTATAGCTTCTTAACTCTTTCCATTTTAGATCTTGTTACTAACAACTCCCTGTGAGGGATTCAGTTCTTATACACCATCCTCAACCTCCATACGCTCAGGTTCTATACTGCTCTAACCCTTTGTTTACAACCTCAACATTTGGCTAAGTCAATATTCGCAGTTGATAGTAGTCTTGCAAAGTCAATATTATTCCCAGCACCGCCACACAGCAATTATATTTTCCTTGGGTAACTTTTTGTTTCTCCTGGAGTTATTAGTTGCTCTGTTTTTGTGTTCTATTGTTTGTTTAGCTTTTCATACTACTGATAAACTTACCCAACTCATCAAATTCTCCCAGGAACTGCAAAACTCCCAACAAAGTTAAAAACAAAACAAAACAAAACAAACAAACAACAACAAAACACCACCAGGATCTCTTCCTTCATTCTCTGTTATCCTGGAGGAAGGAAGGCGCTGGTTTTCACAGAGACATTCTTTCTAAACACTTCATCTTGATTCAGTATGCTGTGGGATGTTCTGTATGCTGTGAATGTGTTGCTCTGATTGGTTGATAAATAAAATGCTGATTGGCCAGTAGCCAGGCAGGAAGTATAGGTGGGATAAACAGACAAGGAGAATTCTGGGAAGTGGAAGGCTGAGTGAGGAGATGCCAGCCCGCCGTCCAGGGAGCAGCATGTAACGGCACACAGGTAAAGCCACAGAACACGTGGCAACATAGAGATTAACAGAAATGGGCTGAGTTTAAATATAAGAGCTAGTCAGTGGAAAGCCTGAGCTAATGGCCAAACAGTTTTAATTAATATAAGCCTCTGTGTGTTTACTTGGGTCTGAGCAGCTGCGGACCGGGCAGGACACAGAAAAACTTCAGTTACATCAGTCTGACTGGAATGGATGCTTCCCAGACCAGACTGTCACTGAGATTTCATTCCCTGTGCCATTCAAAGAACCTCCTCCTTCACCCTCTGGGGAAAAACGCTGCCCCTGGATCTTCAGTTCCTCTTTCTTGGCTTACGTCTGCACCTTGACAACACACATCTCCTAATGGCTGTCTGAGTAGAGGGCAGAGAACGGGGGTCTGTGCGTCTCCGCTAGGAGCCTGTCTGCTGTTCTAGGACGGATAGTAACCTTTATGTAATTGTGAAAGTATTATTTCATTTTCTTCTAATTAACCTATCCATTCATTTTGTGAGTGTGAATGCTCTGCCTGCATGTGTGTCTGGGGTGCACAGAAGCTGAAGGGGTCATCACATCTCCCAGAAATGGAGTCACAGGTGGTTGCGAGCCACCATGTGGGTGCCGGGAACTGAACCTGGGTCCTCTGCAAGAGCAGCAAGTACTCTTAACCGCTGAGCCATCTCTCTCATCTATTTTTTTTTCTCAAAGATGTTTTTTATTGTATGTGTATGAGTGTTTTGCTTCCATGTATGTATGTGCACCATGTACATGCCTGGTGCCTGCAGAGGTCAGAAAAAAGCATCGGATCCTCTGGAATTAGTTTCCCTGGGGGTGCTGGGAATGGAACCCACGTCCCTTGAAAGAACCACAAATGTTCTTAACTGCTGAGCTGTCTCTTCAGTTCTTTTCATTTTATATGCAGCTATGGAGCAGGCTGATGTCATTCTGATTTCTAAACCTTTTTACATTTTTTTTTCTAAAAAGCTTTTAGAATCATTTCTTTATCTGTAGAATTCCGCCTTGTATTAGGCTGTCTGGAGATGACTTTTTTTTTTTCACACACTGGTAGGACACTCGGTTCCGATCTTTAACTCGTGCCTTTGAATCTCAATTGTCTCGTGTTCCTTTAACACTCGAGCCACTTTTATTTCGTGTCTTATTTCTCACGCATGCGTGAAGCGCTGCTTGCAGGCTCCCCTTACGTGCTGACCTCTGTCACATCCCCACGCTGGGCGCAGGCAACATGTCCGCTTCAAACACCCATCTCTACCCAGCAAATCTGTCCCTAACCATGTCTTTGAAGCCCATATGAAAAACTGCATTCTTTTTATCTACTCATCTTTCCCATCAAATTCCCACCAGAACATAAACTCCCTAAATCCCAAAGTCATTTCTCTCTGTACCTGGATTTTCAGTACCCCACTTAAAACCAAACAGGCAGTGTGAACGTTTTCTACTCTAAACTATCTGTTGAATGACTGGATTTTAGTTAATTTTCCCGTTATAATTCCTGCAGCTGCAAAGATTTCAATCAAACTAAGGAAAGGGAGACCTGCCATTTTCATGGTGCCCTCAGAGGACTCTAAACCTAATCCTGTTTGAGAAGCTGCCACAGGCTTCTTGGGAAACCTGGGGCCTCCAGTACTGTGTGCCTCTTAGTTTGGGTTGAGTTAGAGGAGGGGTGGAGAAACCCTTTCCAAACCAAAGAAGGATGAGATCGCTAAGAACTACCTTGACCCCGCTGGCCAGAACCCTCGGCTATGATCACCACCCCTGACAGAGGCAACAAGGCACAGCCTTCCACATTGATTACTCACACTGTCACACACCCTGCTCTTTGGGAATTGGCTCTATAGGAATGAACTATGAACTACTGGATGTTTTATTGAGATTGTAAAAAAATTAAGTTCCTTCTTGATTTCTGAAGAGATTAACAATTTTAGAGTGTCTAGTTCAGATTTTACTCCAATGAGCTCAGCAAGGCATCATACCCTTCAGTGGAAAAGTTTGGTTTAGCTTTCCACCCCCATATAGATACATATTATATATGTGTGTATACATATGTATATGTGTGCGTCTGTGTACACGTGTGTGCGCATGCATGCACGTGTATGTATGTATGCATGTATGCCAGGCTACGTATGTGTATCGCTTCCCCTTTCATTTTAAGTTGCTGTTCAAAGATCAGCTTATGAGGAGAAGAACGGATGATGAGCTGCTAACTAAACCCAGAGCATCTTGGGGAAGATGCTGATCAAATTACAGCATCAAGACCTGACCTAATGATGCTCTAGTTTTTCAGAAATAAATCTACTAGTCTAGGCCAGTGGAGCCATATCCTAAGCAGGGAGCCATGTATACCCTTTACTTACAAAGGGTCCCAGGCCATATACAGTGTTTTCAACCCGCTGTGTCCGAAGACCGGCTTTTACATAATACAGCCGATCACACAGCACTGCACATGGACTCAGAATAGGACTATCACTAAAATCAAGACATAATAAGGGGTCATAATTTTGAAAACAGTAGCAAGTTGGTGAAGTCCAGCCATCTGCTTACTTGAGCAGCAGCCAAAACTCTGTGATTTTAAAAAATGTCCCTAAATTAAAAATACAAAAATAAATTCAACTGTTAACTAAACTGATAAAAGCATATATATATATATATATATATATATATATATATATATATATAGTATCGTCTAGTTAATTACAAAAGCAGAACCATATAAAGGTAGAAAAACCTTAAACACAGCATTATTTTACTTTTTAGTTTCCCATCTTCTCAAACAAGGGGCTGGGGTCAGGACTTAACCCAGAGCGCTTTTGCTTCGATTGTTTGAATTGGTATCAGTCTCAAGTCAGTCATCTGTCGACATGCCCCACTTGATTTTTGTCAAAAATTAAAAAAGACTACTTGAAGGTCTCACATTTGAAAACCAAAGTTTTAAAATTAGATGGGACTGAGTTGAATTCTTCCTCCACCTCTGTGGAAACAATCCCTTTTCCTCCAGCGATGACATTTCTAAACCTCATGAACAAGGATTTGAGATGCTTCCATTTGATAACCCTGATGGCACTGGGAAACGTTATTTCTAAGCACAGAGAAGCAGCACAGCAGTGACCCAGTTAGCCAGAGCTAGTCGCAGGTCCCAAGGACAAGCTACCAGAGCTCAGCTCGGGTGAAGGACTGTGCTTCTGCAAAGCGGCTTCCTCCGGGCTTCCCCTGCGCTCTTCATAGGGAGGCAGAGGCGGTGTGGCAGGGCCTTGCGCATGCCCAGCAAGGAGTCTACACACAGCAGGTGGCAACGGCGGCTTTCTAACTGTTGTCATAAGCTTTGATGCCATCCATCCTTTCAGCCCTCATATCTGGCATGTTTTCCCTCCCCGCTTTCAGAACTGCGTTCTATTTTATTTCAATCACTTATGCTTGCACAAGTATTAACAAATGCCCATGGATGTCTAAGTCCTTTCCATCTATGTTTATGTATCTTAATTTCTTCTCACCCTTTTGTTTGCTCTCCCTTTGGAGGTTGAGTCATTGTGCAAAACCTATTTTACTAGCAAGGATTATTTATTTACTTCGCAGACAAGGTCTCACTATGTTGTCCAGGCTGGCCTTGAACTTGAACTTGAACCTTGATCCTCCTGCCTCAGCTTCCCAAGTGCCAAAGTTAAAGATGTACACCAACATACCCAGCTATAATTATATTTTTTTCCTTTCAAACTGTTTTTCATAGAGATGAATCCTATTTAAGTTACCAGAAGTTTTTTTTTTTTTTCCTTTGCCCTTTTAGCTACTAGTATCTGTAGGACATATTTATTCAATTACAGTACTCACTTTCTGCGGTCTTCCTTCTGATCTTAGCTACTCAAACCACATGGGTGCCTGACTCAACAAAACTATAACCTGCTTCATCAAATACCTCCACGTCGTAATGAAAAAAATAAACTAACTCTACAAATAGAGACCGGAATTTCTCTGGATTTTTCTCTTTTGGATATATGGACCCATTATTTCTAATACACATACTTCCTCTTTTTCCACCCCTAATTTATATTTTCCTTTTGTCATTCTTCACAAAAGTAGTTATAAGTTTATTTCTGGCACAACATAAGAAGAAAAACTAATCTGCGTCATCGTGATCAAGATAAACTTTTTAAAGAGATTTCTCAGGCTGAAGAGATGGCTCAGTGGATAAGATTACTTGCTGTGCAAGCAAAAGGATCTGGGTTCAAATCCCTGGCACCTATGTAAAAGTCACCCATGGCAATGCATGCCTGTAATCCCAGTGCTGAGGGTAGGGGCAGAGACAAGTGGATTTTGGGAGCTCGCTAGCCAGCCAGTCTAGCCAAAATGGCAAGCTTCAGATTCAGTGAGAACCCTTGTCTCAAAAAATAAGGCAAAGAGAGATAGAAGACACCCAGCGTCTTCCTTTGGCTCTGCATGCACTTGCCCATGCACAGGCACACACACACACATATGAATACACCACACATATGCACGGAAGGGAGGGGAGGGGAGGGAGAGGAGAAGAAAGGATTCTTGCGTCAGCAAGATGGCTCAGCAGGTAAGAGCACTTGCAAGCAAGCCTGAGTTTGATCCTAGGAACCCACGGTAGAAGAGAACTGACTCCCACAACTTGTCCTCTGACCTCCATGCATTGGCACGTCCAAACATACACATACACACACAATAAAAAATAAAAAATAAAAAACCTTAAAGATGACTTCTCAAAAGCAGCCCTCAGCCTTGCTCTGAAGGGTGTTTCTTCGTACAGTTCAGTAAGTACATAAATCAAAACCGCTTATCGTCACCTGCTTTCCAGTGCTGTTTGGAATTATTGTCCTGTATTCTTCTAAGGGCATATCTTTTTTAAAGAACGGGGAAATCTTTGGTTTGATGTATTTCTTCATAATGTCAGGGTCAGAGATTTAAAGAAGCAATTCCTGAACAGACTGTTCTGTGTCTTTCTTTAAAAAAAAAAAATCATTAACTATAAAAGCTGCAAAAGTAGGTCTATGAATAAAACTAACTAGAAGTGTGTCTACTTTGCTATTTTCTTCTAAACTGCTTCCAGAAAAGCAGCGCTCACATAAAACAGGCTGAGCCCAGGAAACAGGACTTCTTCCGGCATGGTAGATGAGGAGACGATTCCCCTCTCTATCTGTGCTTTACCATATAAGTAATATGATTCTTCAGTTGGAGCAAAGGTTAAAATAAAAACAAGCTAGTTAAATGAAACATTCTTATTCATCCATTAATATCCCAATAAATAAAAATCAACTCCCATGGCATGCTTCCTTGCCAGAAATGCTGTTAGCAGAAATAAAATAAATAAGAAGCAGGGAAGTGGTTGGTGGAGAGACACTGTGTGAAATGAGTCTGTGTCAGAAAAAAGCCCAACTAGGAAACAAGAGGTAAGTACATCCACGTCCCAGGCCACTGGAGGGGCTCTCGTGGAAAGAGAAGAGATGGGACTGTCCCTGAGTAAAGACGGGGAACACGGAGAGGGCATATTTCTGGGGCTGTCTAGAAGAATACACAGGTGCCTGGGGGTGGTGCTCGTCTGAGTAAAAGGCCCACTCCCTAAGCCAGCCTCCCACTCCTCGTGGGGATTTGCTGTACAGTTCTCTACTCCAGCACTGTCCCTGTCAAATAGGAAATACCCAACCAGCCTGGCTTCTGACAAACAAGGTGCAACCTCAGACTGGTTACCTAGAAGGAATGCTTCCTAACGCGGGGTTGATATGCGGGTCAGAACCGGGTCATCTGAAGGAAGATGATGGCTAAGACAGACACGGGGATATTCCAATCAGTCCAGAGCAAGACCTGCATTATCCTTTGCTGACTGAGAGGTAAAAATGATCTGTGGGTACAAATGCCACCATCGCTAGTGACTCATACAGCTCCACAAGAAACTCTTCCGCCCTCTCAGCAGTGAGTGACACATCTCTGAGTGTTCAACAGGAGGAGGAGTAGGCATGGAGTGGAGATCCTGCATCAGCGAGCTAAGAATGGATGTCTCCAAGGTCTCCTTCAGCCTTACTAGCACAGTGACTAGTCAGGCTCGTACGAGGTGCTGATAGACCACCTCCCTTTACTAGGAGACGCACCTGACAGTAAACACGGGTGTGTGTGTGTGTGTGTGTGTGTGTGTGTGTGTGTGTGTGTGTTCCAGAATCTGTATCTTCGATGGAAATAATGGAAGTTCTTGGGCCACACTCTTAAAATTCTTCTCGCATAGCTGGAGAGGTCCGCATTCCAATGTCCATCTTGAACTCTTCTCTCCCATCCCCAAAGCAAAGGGCTCTTTCCATCGTGGGACCATCAGGATAAGCACAGACCATACAGATTTTTGGGATAATGAACTAATTCAATTCTTCCCCTAGCAAAATGGAGTCACATTCCCTCATCCATCAGGCTGGGCTACAAACCTTAGCAGGGCCAACCCCATCTTCCCATGCATTTATTCCCACACAGGCAGAGAAGGTGGGTGAGTCCCACAGCACTCATCCGACTTTCAGATGTGGAGGAATGAATGTGTCTCTTTAGACTGGTTTGCTCAGTTGAGGAAGACAAGTGTGGAAAGTCCATGTGAATTTTTAAGGTTAAATGCAAGACTTTAAAGCAAACGTTTGCCTACATTGGAGGTGCTTATGGGTGTATCTGCAGATCCTCAAAGGGACACACTCTCCTTCACAGTAGGGTATTTTGATAGCAAATATTTACTCCACGGCCTAGAGATAAATGTGTTCCTTCTCCTTTAGTGCTTCCTGTGTGGGGAGTCCTGAACTGGGACCCTGAGGACAGGAGCTACTCAAAACAAGCCCTATGAATGGTTCCAAGTGATCTTAGCTCTGGCTTCTCAGTCATAGCCTTCCCATGTTCCCCTAACTTCCAAACTCTTCCTATATATACTCAAGTGTATTAATCTTCAAATTCATTCCCAACATACAATATTACAGAGTCGCTTTGGAAAACCGTTGTATACAAAGAGGATCAGGTAGGAAAATTCCATCTACTCTCAGCGTACACATTTAAGTACGAAAGGAACAGGACAAAACACTGTGGGCAAGCCTTGCCTGGGAGAGCAGAGTTATGCACATCTTGAGAAATGTGGGAAAGCCCTCTCTGCACTCAGTCCCCATGGCTGGAGCTTCGGGGACTTCAGGGACTAGCCCGAGCATTTCCACATGCTGTCTCATAGACCTCTCCACAGGAAGCAGGTATCACTGTCTCCCAAGGGTGTAAACGGCTGGCCAAGCCTCATTTACATATGACAGCACTGGGATTCCTCGTGGGTCCCCTCCTTTTCTTCCACCGTATGCCTTTTTTCTACCTCAGCATTTCCTGCCTCCTAATTGTCCTTTTTTTTCTATAAACTGACTCATTTCTTGTTAGGGTAATGACTAGATTGCTTCCTATCCACGTATTTAAGGCTTTGGTTTTCTATTAGCAATGGTGTCAATGGGTTAAGTATCAGATGTGTGGCTCCTGGTTCTCGCAGTGTTATTTATAGTGGGTGGGGATTTTTTACCTCCTGGTATACCCAATGCTTCAGCTGTTTCTAGGAGGGTCTGACACAAAAGCCCCTGTAGTATCAGCCAAACCATTAGGCTCTGGCATGGATGGCTGTCTTCCCCGCACAGGTAACAGCTTTGGATACAGCTGGAACTATGCTTATTTATGCGTAGTGGGCCAAGGTTAATAGCCACAAAGGAAGTAGCCTAAATTTTTCCCACAGTCAGATGGAAGGTGTCTCAGCTGTTGCTATTATATTTAGATAGACCAGTCCCCGTCCGATCTGTCCTGGGCAGAATAAAATGGAAAACAAATGATCCCAACTTTTACTCCCAACATCTGAGGGTACAGAGGCTCTCTTAATCCAACAGTACTGTATCACCATAAACTCCTTTCCCCAGCTTAACAGAAGAGCTCACTGACTCTTCTCTGAATGTGTCAAGTTCTAAACTCCACTGGTCGTTCTGCTGGGCACACTGCGAGTTTCGTCTGACCTCTTTCTCCAGTGTCTCCTGGGATGATTCAGTTGTTCACCCCACACCCCTCGGAACTCCCGTGCACAGCTCTGCAGCCCTATCAGACTCAGTTGCACTGCTTGGCCCAGATAGGCACCAAGCCAAAGTATTGCCAATCGCGCTCACTCCGCACCGACTTAAAATACACACTGCAGCTTGCCAAGTTTCCTTATTTGGCAAGAAGGTCCCTCAGTTCCCAAGATCTTTGACCATCCATTTTTAGATCTAAATCTGTGTGCTTAATATTTGGTTATTACTTCCCTTAATGTGTTCTTACGTATCACGACCCTCCCCCCCCCAAAAAAAAAACTTTTAAAAGATCAATCATCTACTTGATTTCCTAGACAACAAAATGTTTCCCACTTAAACTTTTGACCTGCACATTCTTCAGTTAAAAAAAAAAACTTCAAAATAATCCCCAAAAGTACTTGTAGAAATTATATTGTAAAAGATGAAAATAAGCAGGACACAGTGCTCCAAAAAGACCGCTTTTCCTCTGTCTTAATTCTCTTTCCAAACAAGCTAAATTCATGTTCATTTACAATCTCCCAAATCTCTCACTATTGTAGCAGAAATCTAAAACAAAGACTCTACAAATGACCAAAACCATAATTAAAATGTAGCCGTCACTTTTTTTTCTTTTGATCAAAAAAAAAAAAAAAATGAAATGGCACTGTAGAGACAGGCCTACACAAAGAAGTCTGGTCTTGAATCATTTGTTTATTTTTATCGTTAAATATTTTGGTAGGTTTGGATCCACTAAATCCTGGCAGTTGGTTTCATCTACGGTCAAGAAAGCCAGAAGATTCGCTACAACCACTTCAGGGGTAAAACAGGAAGACACGGTCTGAACTCAGATATCCTCAACCCATTCTGGAAAGACAGTTCTCATACGCATTATTAATGAAGGCTGCTTATTGTGAAATCGCTGGAACGGGCCACCAAATGGTGTGCTTTCATTATTAACGAAACTAACAAAAATAGTAATTACGCTCTCCATAAACAGTGCTTATGCAGGATCTCCAGGCGCATGAGAAACATACATTTGGAGCAACCCAACAATGACGTGCCATTGTTTTTCAGGCAGTCCCATGTCATCTGGGCAGTTTAGAATTAAAGTTTTTCTGAAGGCTGTCACGCGCGGGGCGAGGCGTGGCTGCGGCCGGGGGGTACTCACCGCCGAGCCGGGTGTGGGTCCCCGTGCCCACCGCACCCGCGTGTGCTCCCCTGGAAGGGAAAGGTGCTCGGGAAGGGCACCCGCCGCAGCAGGCTCCCCGAGATCGCAGCGGGCTGTGCCAGGCCCGGCTCTTCCGGGCACCGAGTGCCCCACGGGACTGC
>CABHPP010117466.1:0-11403 GCA_902168425.1 Peromyscus attwateri | reverse complement strand
TTTAAAAAAGGATTAGAAATGTATGCATGAGTGACCTTGCAGTGATCCACATCTGATCTGAAAATAAAGGGAAGGATGAGAGGTGGTGCTAGGAACATCTGAGGTCCAGAAGGAAAGGAGGCAGTGTGGGGGAGCTAAGCCAAAAGCTAAGAATTGTTCCAAATCAAGTAAAAGCAGACTAGATTTCCAAGGAGGGGACTCTCTGGAGTCTTCAAGCCTAGGCACACCGGCCCCAGCCAGTGGAAGGCAGTGGGGCAGATGGTACCCAGCTCTCTCACACCGGAGCCTGGAGAGACCTGGTGCATCCTGGCTTTTCTGCATTCGGGCACTTGCTGAGACACCTCTGAGAAGTGATGCCTACTACAAGAGTATTACCAATGAGCACTTATTAGGAGAAGAAAGACCCTGGAACATTAGATGCTTGTTACTACCTGATGAATGAGGGAGTATGTGATCACAATTGTCTATAAAGTTTTATGTGGTGACCATTTGTATAATAATGAAGCCATTCTCCCTCCTCCTCCTCCTCTTCCTCCTCCTCCTCCTTTTTTTTTTTTTTTTTTTTTTTTTTTGGTTTTTCGAGACAGTGTTTCTCTATTGTACCCTGGCTATCCTGGAACCCACTTTGTAGACCAGGCTGGCCTTGAACTCACAGAGATACACCTGTCTCTGTTTCCTGAGTGCTGGTTTTAAAGGCATGTGCTACCATGCCCGGCTAATCAAACCATTCTTATGCTAACTGCCCCCACAGTTGTCTGTCATGGATTGGGCTGCCCAGCTAGACCACTTGCTGGCCTATCTGGTCCCTTTGGGAGCCTCCCTAAGACAGCTGGTCCTTCCTGTGTCCCCACTTGGGTGCTGCTCAGAGAGCTTCAGCTGTAGTCAGCCACCAGGGCCTAATTACTACTCTTTGGACAACCCTGGACAGACTCATTGGGCTGTAGACGAAGGCCAGGCATAGAAGCAGGCACCAAGGCAGAGGAGAGGACCTCTCTAACCCTTCCCTCCCACACCGTATTCCAATCTAGGTACGGCAGCGGATGGGCTACTGCCCCCAGTTTGATGCACTGCTAGATCACATGACTGGCAGGGAGATGCTGGTCATGTATGCACGGCTCCGAGGCATCCCAGAGCGCCTCATCAGTGCCTGTGTGGAGAATACTCTGCGGGGTCTGCTCCTGGAGCCGCACGCCAACAAACTAGTCAAGACTTACAGGTACGACCTATACTTAGTCTGTTCCTATGAGATCAGCCCTGGCTCTTCTCAAAGTAGCTTAGGGTCTCCTTATCCTAGAGTTCAAGGCCAATGGCTTCAGAATCAGACTGGATTTGATAGCACGACTTAGACCTTACCATATGAGAGGACTTTCCTGTCCTTTCCTGCCGAGGCAAGCTGACTGGCCATGTCAAGGACCCCGGGCACAGTTCCCTCCAGGGCCTCCCCTATGCAGTGGGCTTTCTAGTACTACTCACCCCTTTCCTCTCACCTAGGATGCTCTAGAGTCACTGAGTGTGGGCCTTTGCTGGAAGCCAGAGTATTCTTATTAATTACTGATCTTGCCTCCCACCTGTCACCCATCCACCTCCAGTGGCGGTAACAAACGCAAACTGAGCACCGGCATTGCCCTCATTGGAGAGCCTGCAGTCATCTTCCTAGATGAACCATCCACTGGCATGGACCCTGTGGCCCGGCGCCTGCTGTGGGACACTGTGGCCCGGGCCCGGGAGTCTGGCAAGGCCATTGTCATCACCTCCCACAGGTAGAGCTTGGGCATCTGTGGGTCAGGGGCAGAGCCGGAACGGGTGGCTGGGGTGGGACCAGGTGAGCAGAAGATATGGCAGCAGCTAGTGCAGGGTCAGCCAGGACATTTCCCAGGCTCTGCATGTGGGTACATCCAGCATGGGGAATCAGGAATAGCCTGGTCTGGGCATAGGTACCCTCCTGTCTGCACAAGCCTTTGACATTCAGGGTAAGCATCAGCCTCCTCCAGCACCGTCTCAGGCTTTCTCCTTTTCCCCAGTATGGAAGAGTGTGAAGCCTTATGTACCCGGCTGGCCATCATGGTTCAGGGCCAGTTCAAGTGCCTGGGCAGCCCACAACACCTCAAGAGCAAGTTTGGCAGCGGCTACTCCCTGCAGGCCAAGGTCCGGAGTGAAGGGAAGCAAGAAGTACTAGAGGAGTTCAAGGCATTTGTGGACCTGACCTTCCCAGGTGTGTGATGGTGCAGGATGGGGCCTGGGCCCCTGTCTGGGCATGTTAGCTGCTGCACAGAATTTATCCTACACACCTGACCCCTCGACAAGGACCCCAGGCCATCCTCTCTAGCCTGACCTACATGAGAATATGCTCTCTTCTGTACAGGCAGCATCCTAGAAGATGAGCACCAAGACATGGTCCACTATCATTTGCCTGGCTGTGACCTCAGCTGGGCCAAGGTGAGTGCAGGCCCCAGAATCCTACAGGGTGCTAATAGCGACTAAGGGGGACCTTCTAGGACTCCCCGCTCTATGGTAATTCCAGGTTCTTTCGTGGGTAGAGTCACAGTCTAGTTTTCTTGTACCACTCACCTTTATATCTGATGGGCTTCAGTTTTTATATGTAAAATACTTGAGGTTGAAGAAAGGAATGTTTGCATGAAAGGAAACTGGCCCCAGGGATGGGTCACAGTTTGCCCAAGGTCATGCTCTGAGATGAAAGCAAAGCCTTGGCTTCCACCTTGTTGCCCCTGCACAGCCAGTACCCTCTCCCCAAGCATTGCTGACCTTGTGGGAGTGACCTCTCCAGGGGCTCTAGGACAACACCGGGGAATGGTAGGGTGAGGTCTAACCTCCCATTACCAGAGGACTCACTATCTGGGCCCTGGGCTCTCTTACCAGTAGCTTTTCTGTTTCAAAAGGTGTTTGGTATCCTGGAGAAAGCCAAGGAGAAGTATGGAGTGGACGATTACTCTGTGAGCCAGATCTCACTGGAGCAAGTCTTTCTGAGCTTTGCCCACCTGCAGCCCCCCACCACTGAGGATGGGCGATGAGGAGCTTGCTGCTGCCTTCAGAGCGCCAGGCATGAAGGGGCGAGTCAGTGCTCAGCTGTGCATCCTCTCCCTCCTAGTTTCTCTGTTCTTTAATTTTTAATCACTCTTTTCTATGATGGACATGAAAAAAATCAAGGTGATATGCACAAAATGGACCAAGTGTGTCTGTCAGGACCTGCAGGCAGGAATCAGCATGCAGATTTCCACTCCTGAAGGCAGACTCTGGACCGCAGTCCCAGACCCAGAGCCCACTCCACAGTGCACACAGCTAGACCTTAGTCTGTGTGGAGAACTGTCCCAGGTGGTGCTGCAGCTAACCTGGGGGCTGGACTTCTTTCCAGCGCTTGTCCAGAAAGCCCCCAGGGACCTGTCCATGTTTACATATGACGATAAGCTCCCTAGGGAGGAAAAAGAAAGCCAACAGGTTTGAGCAGCAACAAGGACTTCCAGGCTGCCGTGAATGAGCAGAAACATTGCAGATAACTTCATGAAGGGAAGATACTGGCTGTGACTAGGTGCTGAGACCTTGGCTCCCAGTGCAGCTGTGGAGGCATCCTTGGGTGTCAATGTTCCTTCAGGTATGGACACTGCACCAGACTGAACTGATCCTGAGCCAGATGTCGTCCCACAGAGCATCTGCAGCACAAGAGCTGTGGCCAGACTTGAAGCACAGTCCTCTGTTCCCAGTTCTGTGCCTTCTACAGAAGTTACCGGCCACAGGACAGTCAGGGACCACTACAGGGCTGAGTGGTGTCATCTCTTGAGGATACACTTAAGCATATTGTGATTCTATAGAAAATAAAGGCTAAGGGGACATGATCAGTCTTTGAGTCATAAATATGGTATAAGGAGGGGTCATGGGACTAGATCACTACACCAGGATCCCATATTCAAATGTGGCTCTCATATCAAGTTTCAAACAAGAGCAGGAATTGGCTTTTCCTGACAGAGGAAGCTTACAGGAGCCACTGCTCTGAGGTGAAGGAAGAGGCATGCATCACTTACTTCCCTTGGCATAAAATACTTGACAAAACAGTTTCAGGAGGGGTGTACCTCCTGGCTCAAGGGTACAGGATCACAGGGAGGAAGTCGTGCTGCTGGGCTTGGGGTGATGGCAGGCCATGCCGTATCTGCAGGCGGGAAGGCTGGTGCTCGCCACTTTTCAGCCCAGGACCCTAGCCCATGGAAATGCCACCACCCTGTACATGTCTTGTAGCTCAGTCTGCCAAGGCATGGGCAGGCAACGGGGTTAGATGAGAAAGGTAAAGTGCAGGTGAGGTCAGTCTTTCCACCTCAATTAACACAATCTAGAAACCCCCTCCCATGCCCAAACACTTGTCACTGTGGTCATTCTAAATCCCATCAAGTTGGTAACCATCAGCCATCACAATGGACAAAGGCAAATGAAAAGTGGGTCCCATCTACATCCAAGAAAACAATATGGGCTGGTGTAAGACATCTCCGGTTCCAACATCAAAAAGAAAAATTCCAGAAGTTTCTTCAACGCGAGTCCCTTTTTATTTATGTGCTATTGCTTCTATGGTTTTCTAAAATATTGAGTCAACACTTCTGCATTTTACATCCTTCTGGAATGTTTTAGAAAGACTGTGCTTTTCAGAGTCATGGCCGCGGGACAGTCAGGAACCACTGTAGCACTGAATGGCCATCTCTTGGGTATACAAGTAAACATCATAGCTATCCAGAAGAAAACTGCAGGGACACGGTCAGTCTGGGTGACACAGGCAGTGGGGAGCCATGGGGCTTGATCACTGTTTGTCTTCCTTACATTTCTCATTGCTGTGGTAAACCACGCTGACAAAAGCTACTGAAAGGAGAAACCGCTCATTTCAGCTCACAGCTCCAGGCTCCAATCCCTCAAACCGAAGAGGTCATGGCCCAGGAGCTGGAAGGAGTTGGTCTCGTTGCCTCTGCAGTCAGGAAGTAAATGCAGAGAGCAGCCACTGCTTGTGCTCAGCTCACCTTTGTGTTTTGTTTTTGTTTTTGTTTTTGTTTTTTTTGGGGGGGGGGTGAGACAGGGTTTCTCCATGTAGTTTTGGTGCCTGTCCTGGATCTCGCTCTGTACACCAGGCTGGGCTCAAACTCACAGAGATCCGCCTGCCTCTGCCTCCCGAGTGCTGGGATTAAAGGCGTATGCCACTGCCGCCCCTTTGTGTTTTTTAAAATTAGTCCAGGATCCAGCCTTAGGTAATGGTGCATCCACCTGGGTAGGCCTTCCCCACCTCAGCTGACCTAATTAAGAAAACCCTCTGTAGATATGCCCAGAAGTCCATCTCCCAGGTGATGTACTCATCACCAGTTGACAATTGAGAGTGTCCTAGTTAGGGTTTCTATTGCTGTGAAGAGACACCATGACCATGGCAAATCTTTTTTTTTTTTTTTTTTTTTTTTGGTTTTTCAAGTTTCTCTGTGTAGCCTTAACTGTCTAGAACTTGCTTTGTAGACCAGGCTGACTTCGAAGTCACAGAGATCACCCTGCCTCTGCCTCCTGAGTGCTGGGATTAAAGGCATGTGCTACCAGTTTATTATGGCATTTTAAAAAGGAAGTGTTTTAGTAGTTTTCTTTCTCTTTCATCTCCACACCCCCACATTTTTTAAAGTATGCAGAAAGGTGTTTAGGCCTAGATAGGCCTGGATGAAGATACTATATATATGTACACCTGTGAAATAGGCCTGCTTCAGTACACATGGAGACATCTGTCCTCTCAAAGACAGGGTAAAGCTGCCAGCAGAGGGCTTATGTGAGGACTGTAGCAACCAGAATGCTTTTGGGAACCTAGTTTCTTTTCCATTGCTGATAAAATACTCTGACCAAAAACCATTTAAGAGATGGGATTTCTCTGGCTTTACACTTCAAAGTCACAACCCATCATTAAGGGAGTGAGAGCAGGAACTCTAGAAACCACAGAGGAATGCTTGTTGGCTCACTTTACAGTTTACTCATCGGCTCACGCTTACTTATACCCCCCCCCCAGGGTTTCTCTGTGTAGCCCTGGCTATCCTGGAACTCACTCTGTAGACCAGGCTGGCCTCAAACTCAGAGATTCACCTGCCTCTGCCTCCCGAGTGCTGGGACTAAAGGCGTGCGCCACCACTGCCCAGTACTTAGCTAGATTTTTAACACAGCCCAGGATGACCTACCTGAGGAATGGTGCTGCCCATGGCAGACTGGGCCCTCCTGTAACAAGACAATCCCTCACCAACATGTCCACAGATCAGCCTGATCTAGGCAATAACTCAATTGAGGCTTCTCAGATAACTCTAGACTGTGTCAAATTGACAATTAAGGTTAACCAGATAAAGATGATCCACAGCTATGTAAAGAAGGTATGTGTAAATGGGGTACACGCCTTTAATCCCAGCACTCAGGAGGCAGGGGCAGGAGGATCTCTGTGAGTTTGAGGCCAGCCTGGTCTACATAGTAAAATCCAGGATAGCCAGGGAGGGCTGTTACATAGAGAAACCCTGTCTCAAAGAACCTTAAAAATAAAACAAAAAAAGACCTTAGGTGAGCCAGGTGGTGGTGGTGCATGCCTTTAGTCCCACCTCTGGCAAGTGGATCTCCGTGAGTTCAAGACCAGCCTGGCCTAAACAGTGAGTTTCAGGACAGCCAGGACTGTTACACAGAGAAAGACAGACTAAGAGCAGCAGGAAGGGTTTGCATGACCCCACCGGGTACAGGGCTGGGTTATCAACAGCAGCGCCTAGAGCAGGCCTCAGGAACCTGTCTCCATTGGCTTGTTTTGAGCTATGCAGTTGAGAGGAACAGCAAAGAATGGAGCTGTGGAGGTCTCAGACAGGAGTCTAGCCTGTCCCTTTCATGTCCCTTTCCTTCCAGACCAGTAAGGCCCAAGCTATTTTCAGGTGGCTGCTGTACTTGGCTGCCTAGCTCTTCCTGGGGACCCAGGAGACAAGGCTGTTGCCTCTGCTCCCCATGGCCTGACCCAGTGTCCACTGGTCCAAGAGCAAGACCCGTGGGACGGCCACCATTTCCTCATTTAGTCCCCTACGCCCAACAAGGTGGCCCAGCTGTCACTGCATGTAGAGCTTGCTGGGAAAGGTATAAGAGTAGAGGAAGCCGGGCGGTGGTGGCGCACGCCTTTAATCCCAGCACTCGGGAGGCAGAGGAAGGCGGATCTCTGTGAGTTCGAAGCCAGCCTGGGCTACCAAGTGAGTTCCAGGAAAGGCACAAAGCTACACAGAGAAACCCTTTCTCGAAAAACCAAAAAAAAAGAGTAGAGGAAGCCTAATGTGGGCAAGACTGTAGCCAAGCCCCTCACTGCTTTCCTAGGTTTGAAGGGAAACGGCTGCTAGGTATGGTGACACACACCTGGAATCCACCACTTGGGAAGCAGAGGCAGGAGGATCCCCAGAAATTTGAAGCCAGCCTTGGCTACATGGTGAATGTCACAACAGCAAGGGCTACATAGATCCTGTTTAAAATAGATAATAGATCATAAACAGGAGGAACTGTCCCCATCCTACACATCATGGTTACAAGTATTACAGGCCACTGGCTTAAAATGAAGTTTATTTTTAGCCATTCATGAAATATGGAGAAGGCAGTGCACAGCTGTCACCCTCAGGATCTTGGGCCAGGCTCCATCCATTCACCATATCTGCCATTCCAGTGATGGCCTCCCTCTCTTAATTACCTCCCCTGGTCTAGAATCTGCAGGAAATGGGGAGTAGGGGTTCAGAAGAAGGCACACTCACTTTACCAAAACTTTCAGCATCTTCAGGACATCACTCACCATGTGTCTGGCATTGTCCAAGCATAAACATTCATCTACACACATACATGGGAACCCAAATCTCAAGACATATCCAGCAGTCTCTAACAGAGAGGGCAGGGAACACTGTCCACTGAGTTGGTGACACAGTGCTAGGCTGGGTCCCTTCTCACCTGACATGTCCTCCTGGCCTGGACTCTAGACAGACTGATAGAGAACTGAAGCTGTGAGGCCAGGCCTGAAGAGCAGGGACAGCCTTCCTTCTCAACACACAGAGCTGCCCAGGCTCTGCTCCTGGGGCACTGCCCACACCTCACAAATACTTGTATCCAATGCCTCCAAGGTGAGAGTACTTTATCACCTGGCTAAGACTGGCACAGGTCAACCTGGCCATTCTCACTGATGCCTTACCCCAGGCTCAGCTGAAACATCAGTTCAAGGCTGTGCATCCACCCCACCCCATGAGAGCACCCTGGAAAGGCACCTCAGATAGATCGTTGAATTCTTGGCAGAAATGGACACATGACCTTACGATGAAGATGAACAGGATCCCAAGCCTCCAGTTTGGAACACCTGGGTTATTCCAGAGGGCATCCTGTTCCAGAATCCAGAAGGAGCCACTAAGGAGGACTCAGATCCTTGGAGTCATCCCTTACAGTGAAAACCTGGAAATGTGGAGGTTGCTCACAAATACAGTCCTGAAGTTCACCTACGTCAGCTTCCTAGTAGCCCTTTCAGCTAATTCTGGCCATCAAGGAGGACTTGCCCATCACATCTTCCCCCACTCTATTTTCCCTAAGTCAGGTACTAGGCCTTGGTGACTCTTCTTCAGTCTGCCTATCACCAGTCATCTCCCTCTTCTCCATCTTGGCATGACACTTCCTCCCTTGACACAACTTGGGCCTATCCAAAGCTGATCAAACCTCCACCAGAGCCCAAGTTGGCTCTGACCTTAGCAGTTTTCAAGCTGCCTTCAAGGTTGGTCATCTCAGAGGTCATCAGGCCTGGGGAAATGCTCTGCCTTAATATGAGTACACTCTCAAGGTTAAAATGGCCTTGACATCACCAGCAGGTGACTCTGAACTTGAAAAGGGAAGAAAGAGAGCTCAGAATACTGGCTAGGGCTTACATCACTCCTGAACTGTGGCCAGGTACTCACGTTTCCTCCAGCAGAGCAGGGCCTAGGATGCCCTGGGTCCCTGGAAACCCCAGTTCAGTGGCCTTTCGCCACCTTGGCCTCAGTAGGTTAGCAACAGGCTGGGAAAAGGTACTCTAGGACAAGAAAGAGGGGCTGGAGAGATGGCTCAGAGGTTAAGAGCACTGGCTGCTCTTCCAGAGATCCTGAGTCCAATTCCCAACATCCATATGGTGGCTCACAACCATCTGTAATGAGATCTGGTGCCCCCTTTGGGCCTGCAGGGATACACACAGAATACTATACATAATAAATAAATCTTGAAAGAAAAGAGAGGGAGGGAGAGAGGGAGAGAAAGAGAGAGAGATCCAGAGATTCAGTTTGTTCGTTTGTTTTTCAAGACAGGGTTTCTTGGTGTAGCATTGGCTGTCCTGGAGCTTGCTCTGTAGACCAGGCTGGCCTCAAACTCACAGAGATCCGCCTGCCTCTGCCTCCTGAGTGCTGGGATAAAAAGCATGCGCCACCACCGCCACAGCCACCACCACCACCTGGCTAGAGATTCAGTTCTTACAATCCTTCTGAATGTTTCTGCATACTCAAAATGGTAAAAGCCGGATGCTCAGCTTTCAGAGCTCAACAGCTGATAATACACTTGATTATAAAAATCCATAATATTTAGCAACAAATTTTATCAAAGCATCTGAGTAAATCATGCCTTTAGATTTAATATAAAATGTGTTAGAGCTTACACAAATGCCAAATTAAATTACTTTGAACATTTGGGGAAGAAAGCAGGGGAGAGGGTGTTAGCCCAACTTCTTGTGGCCTCACCCTACCAGCCACGGTGGGGTCCCTAGGCTGCCTTCTGCTTCTAGGGTGTCAGTGCTGCTCTGGACCCAAAGCTCCAGGTTTGAGGCCTCCAGAAGCCTCTCTAATCATAGACTCCACTAAATCTTCAGAGAACTGGACATGCTGCCTGCTTGCCCATCACCACCCCATCTCAGAGTCTCAAGGGCCCTTTCTCTACAAGAACAGGGTGAAGCCCCTGGGAGATGGTTAATCTTGGTTGTCAACCTGACTGAATTTAGAATTAACCAAGAGGCATACCTCTGGGCACACCTGTGAGGGATTTTTGCAATTGTTAAGTGAGGAGAGCCACCCTAAATGTGAGCAGCACTCTCTGTGGCTGCCCAGACAGGAGGAGGGCCCAGAGGTGCTTTTGTTGCCTCTCTCTGGCAAGTCTGTCTACCTCTTTGCTGCCATCTTTCACTTACATCAGAACCCAACGTCTTCCGCCTTCAGCTTGTGCCGACGTTCAGGAATCTGCCAGGCTTTCAGCGCTAGATTAAGACTACAAAGGTAGCCGGGTGGCGGTGGTGCATGCCTTTAATCCTAGCACTCGGGAGGCAGAGGCAGGCGAATCTCTGTGAGTTTGAGGCCAGCCTGGTCTACAGAGTGAGTTCCAGGACAGGCACCAAAACAACACAGAGGAACCGTGTCTCGAAAAACAAAAAAACAAAAAACAAAAAAATGAACAAAAAAAAGACTACAAAGGTATCCAGTTTCTTAGATGAAACTACTGGTTCTCAGCCTTTCCAGGGTGCAGACAGCTGCTGTGGGTGACCCAGACTGAATCATGAAAGTCAACGTAATGTATTTACTTATTTGTTTTTGTTCTATCAGTTCTGTTCCTCTAGAGAACAGCTAATACATCCACTTACCACTCATGTCTGACCACAGCAGATATGACAATAATACAGGAAAATCAGCTTGTATTAAATATTCCACACATCAAATCTTAAGTCCAACAGGGGTACCAGGCTAGACTGACTGGATCTGCTAACTCCACCCCCCAAAATGAACTGGTGCCTCAGGGAAGCAGAGTCCAGAGGCAGGCTCCTTCTCCTGGCCAGTGCCCAGATCCTTGGATGCTATTTCCTCCCTCCATCTCTCCATGGTCACCAAGCTGCACGGAGGCTTCTTTTCCTATCTTTCGCTGAAATATGTAATCCAAATTTAAGCCTCCTTTTTTCCTTTCTTCTAAAGCTCACCTTAGATCTGTTCCTCTCTCTCCCTTGCTGCCTCAAACCTATTTAGATAACCGCAGGGACTGAACGCATATCCATTCCTTCCGCAAATAATCACAGAGCAAGGAATGTGCCAAGCAGAGTTGGGAGGCGGGGCACCACGGCGGAAGCTACTCTATAGCTTAGTGCACGGACAGGGGCCTCTATGTCCTGAGAGTGACCTTCACCCGGACTGGCGTTCCTTTTCCTCTCCCAGCGAACCTGAACGCCTTTCTTTGCACCTGTTGTTCCCTCTGCCTCACGCGTCCTTTTCCGAAATGTCACCTCGGAAACGCCTGCCCTACTACATGTCTTCAACATTTCCTCAAACTCCTTTCTTTCCGGCCTCACTGGCCTCCTGCTGCACCCAGTCGGCCGAATCCCACCAGCACAGAGACCGTGTCTACGCGATCATCACTACA
>CABHPP010117465.1:14103-43792 GCA_902168425.1 Peromyscus attwateri | reverse complement strand
CTAGCCATCAGGAAGCTAGTTTCCTGGTGATTTTGAAATAGATTTCTCTGTGTCTTTAGCTAAAGTGTGTGGCACCTTTATCTTTAGGTTTTTATTTTATTTTATTCACAATATTCCCTCTTCTCCCTCATTCCCTTGACACCCCATTAAACTTTTAACTCCCTTATACATCATGTTAGTTTCAGATCCCATGAATTTTACTCTCCCTCCAAGTATTTTTTAATTGGTTTATGGGATCATAGGCTTTGATACAGGTTTCATCCACCCTTTCTATGGGTTCTCTCCCTAACCCCCAATTTAATTCATATCTCCATGTTCCTACCTACCTAAGCCTTTCCAATCCCCAAAGTCTGACACTCTAATTTTTCCTAGAATTTACCATCCTCTCGACTTAATGTACCCTCCTAAAGGCCCCCTTTTGGCTTCCACAGAGTGGAACCTTGACTAGGCATCATCACGGAAAAAAAAAACCCAAACAAACCATGAATAATTGAACAGGAAATGCAATAAACATAAGTATTCAAAGATATCAAAAAACTGACAAGTGTGAGCGATACAAAAAAATGTAAAATTCCCAAATGCTCATTAATAACCAAAGAAGTTGGAATTAACACTATGAAATACAATTTCCTATAGTCTAATTTGGCAAATTTGTCATATAAAAGTTATTCTAACACTAAGTACTGCCAATTATGTGGAAAATATTTGATGTTTTTTATGAGTTTAGTTAGTTCAATTAGTTTTGAATAATTTGGAATTACATCATGAAACTAAAATGTTTACTTTCCTATGGTGACATGATCTAGGTGCTTTCACTAGAGGAAAATTTTATGTTTGTATACTGAGATGAATGTACGAATATCATCCCACTGTAATAGAAAAATGGAAGTAATCAATGCTTTTCTAACAAAATTTTGTTTTCTAACAAATGAATAATACATTTTATGTATTTATGAAAAACATTACATTGTAAAAGCAAACAAAACTATATAGTTAGTATGATTATGTCTGTAATATAAAATCTTGAGCAGGAATATCTACCCACAGGGGATATTAATACATTACTTCCATTTATATCCATTTTAAAGCAGACAAATTTCTGGAGTAGAGTGTTGTTTAGTGTCATATGCATGGATGAAATTGGAAAATCAGGAAAAATTGGCACATTTTTTTCTAGAGAGTGATTATAATAAGTTGATGAAGTCTGGTGGACTTTACAAGTAGTATATTAAAGGGGTTTTGAGTGGAGTTTCTGAAAAGCAGAGCCCTGAACATGTACTGGAAATTTGTCATAGGAGAAGGGGTATCTGGGGAACAGGAGAGCCAAGAGATAAAAGATGCATTCAGTTTTCAAGTAGAAAGCAAATTCAGCATGATTGCTCAAGGAAGCTGTAAAGCAAGTATTGAACCAAATATTTGATCCCACCTTAGAGGAAGTGGTCCGACATTTGGTATTCCATGTCTTTTTGTCCTTGAGAAAAGTCAGCCCCTTATGTGTATGTAATACAATCTCAACAGGTGGAGAAGCTTTCCCTTGGATCAGCGAGAAAACAGAGCCAGGGGGTGGCATGACAAAAGTATTAACTAGTAGATGAAGGAGGAGTGTACCACCTGATAAAGGGTACCTTAATGGAATACTCATTTCCCAAAATAGTTTTATTCCATTTAGGTACATCTTTAGGATGTTAGTTTGTAATAGCAAATGGGATATTATTTTTTTAAATGAGGCTACTGAGGCAAACTATAGCATCCAGTGCTTCAAGTCATTTGTCCAAGAGTTATAATGTCTTACCTTTATTTCACCCTACTGGATATTTTCTTCCCCTATTTTTAGTGTTTCTCGTCCTCACCAGCATGAGCTGCTGTCTGTATTATCGATCTTAGCCATTCTGACAGACATAAGATAGAATCTCAAAGTAGTTTTGATATGTATTTCCCTGATGACTAAGGATGCTGAACATTTGTTTCTCAGCCATTTGAGATTCCTCTATTGAGAATTCTCATTATAGATCTGCACCCCATTTTTAATTGGATTATTTGGTTTTTAATATCTTGAGTTCTTTATCTATTTTAGGTATTAGATCTCTAACAGATGTTGGAGTTGATAAAAATCTTTTCCCATTCTCTAGGCTGCCTCTTTGTCCTATCAACAGTGTCCTTTGATTTTTTAAAATAATAATGAGATAATTTCAATTTTGTATTTAGTTTCTGAGGTTTATGAAAATCTGCTGCAAAGTATATTAATATTACTTTCAAAACAACTAGCTTTATGTTAAGATAAATATTCCATGAATATAATTTAATTATATCAACTCTGTATCATTTTTTATTTTATTTATACTTAATACATTCTTTTTTATTCTTTATCAGTGTCAAGAACTTAATCTATTCAAAAATATAAGCAGTAACAAAATTAATTTCTGTTGTTTTGTAGTTATCATTTGTGGTTTCCTCTTGTACTGAATTATGCCTTTCCTAACTCATTTTTTCATGTTTCTTTGACTTTATCTTTTTAGGTTAAAGTTTCTTTTATCTAATTTTCAGAATAACAGATGTACATTGACTATGAATGGTGCTTTTAGTCTCTATCCCTAAAATTTTAATGTTTAAAATTTTCAGCTTAATGTTGGCATTCAATATAATTTATTATTTTAATTCTGATTTGATGATATTTATTTTAACTGTTTTGGAATTCTGGAGACAAAAAACTTATCATTCAAAGGGGACAAGCAATAATCCATTTTGAGCCAAATATGAATGTCTGTGACTTAAAAACATTGATTTAGGTGGCCCTGAATGACATGTTCTACCCTACAAATAATTATAAGAACTATTTTTTCTTTTCTTAAAAATGTATGTATATCCACCTCTGATAAATACTTCTTCCTAATCCTTCCCAAGCAAAACTACCGATTTGGAACTAATCTCAAATGCCAGAGATTATGAGGGTTATTTCTTTCTTACATCACAACAACACTCATCCTCCCAGGATTCAGAGATCATCAGAGAGGAGACAGTGGGAAGATCGCAAGAACCAAAGTTAGTGGATAATTACAGAGAAACTCTTTTCCAGACACAACAAGGCAGTTTAACATATGAAAAGATAGTGGCTCTAACTGCATGCACAAGATCAGCACAAGATCAATCCAGACAAAATCCCAGCTCGGAGGGGAGAGACAATCAGGAAATCCCACTGCTAAGTATGGAAATTTAACAAGTTTTTGACAGCTATTTGGAGATTTTTTCCCATTAGGGATGAGGCCCATGTACATCATGGCAGCAGTAACTGGATATGCTGGTTTAAATGAGAAATGTCTCCTGTAAGCTCAGGTATTTGAAGACTTGACCTCCCTTTTGTGGTGGTGTTTGGGAAGGTGTAGTAGATTATGGCCATCCTGGAAGAAGTATGTTACTGGAGACAGGCTTTGAGAATATGTAACATTACTGTACCTCCAGAATGGCCCCCTTTTTGTGTTCATAGTAAAAGATGTGAGCTCTCAGCTCCCTACTTCTGCCATTCCTGACACTTGCTGCCATACTACCCTACCATGAAGGATTCTTTTCCATCTAAAAACATATGCCTAAATAAACTATTCCTTTATAGGATGCCTTGGCCATTGTTTTTAATCATAGCAATAAGAAAGTAGCTAATACAGTGGACTTCATGGATTCAACAAAAAGAACATATAAAATATGGAGGTAATGGTGGTGGAAGGGTAGAGAAGAAATTAGAAGGGGAAGATGGAGATTGGACTTGTTCAAAACACATTATATACAAGTATGAAAATCTTAATCAGCAAAAAATGACAGCCCATTACAGATAATAGGGATTTGCACTTCTTATTCTCTAATTTTTGCTTTTTTAAAAAACTTAAACTCACCCATCAGCTAAGAATTAAGAAACTAGGTAACTTTAGTCATTGGGAGTTAGGCTTCTGATTGAATTCAAGACACATGAACCCATAGCTTGGGGTGTCATACGCCCTAGGGGAGAACATAGTACTATTATTTTAGCTAAATGACTTTAGTATCACACAACCCCCACTACCTATGATGGAACACCTCGTGCAGCCTTGAGGCAGCTGGAAGGGCTTGGACTTGCCTCTTCTGAATGTGCCTTCACATGGGAGGCCTTGCCTTTTTGTGGGTGGGAGTGGGGGGTGGATTAGAAGGGGGAGGTTGGGGAGATGGGAGGAGGGAAGAGGGGATCTTTGATTGATGTGTAAAATGAATGAAAAAATTTTCTTAATAAAAAAGGAAAAAAAGAAAAAACATCATATCATATCTGGCTAATATTCAGCTGTGATAAAACTTGAAATCATATTACTTGAAGCAAAATAGACATAGTTAGAAATCGTTACATAAGGTGAAATAAGACATAATTATATACATTAGCTTTAATATGTAAATTAAAATTAGAACATTTTACTTAAACCATGTGCATTCATTCACTTATGTATATTAGAGGTATTTATGTAGCCACTTAAGAGTGTGATTTCTTATGACTCTTTCAGACATCCTTACTGTTACTTTACCCTCCTTTTGTATTTACCTCCCTCCCTGCCTCTGTCTAATCCATGTCCTCCTTCAGATCACATGTAACCTGATATTGACCTCTCTATTGCTCTCTCACCACTCACCCTGCAATGGTCCCTTTTATCCCACTTGTTTCTTCTTCTCAACAAAATTAAGTTGGCTTGTCCTGTTTCAAGTAACATAATCAAGTTATTCCCTCAAAGACAGTCTCAGATTAATCTTGATTTAGACAATATCTCATAGGTGTGCCGAGTGCCTTGCCTCCTAAGTGTTGATTAATTAATACTGTCCATCATACTAGGTATTATAAAAGTATGCCTTATGTTTACATTTTAGTTAATTTTCAGAACAATTCTCTGTAGTAGAGACAGTATTTCTATTGTATAAAAAATATATGGACATCCAGTTTCTGTGATTGCCCAAAGACCACAGAAATAGTCATGTAAATGAATCTCATCACAATAAACATTTGAGAAAATTTCCCTAACTTTGAATAACTCAAGATTCTCATCTTTCCAATAATTACCATGTTTAAACTAGTTATTTGAGAATTAAAATGTTATGTCATTAAGTATTTATCACAGTACCCAAAATGTAATAACAATGTTAAAAAGTGTGAACTATAATGAAAGCAATGTACTTTCATACAAGAAATTTCTTGCACATCTTGATAAGGCAAGAACACCAGGTTATTTTGCTTCTGAAATATTTTAGTGATTAAACATAAACCCTTCATTTATTTTTCTCATTGCATTATAATTTTTGAATGAGACATGAAGTTTGAAAAGATTACATAAGACTCTTGTGCTTGCCAGAGTTACATGAATATTCTTTGTATTTGTTCTGAAATTTATCCATAAAGATAAATATCTTGTCATTCTTAGGGGGATACATTATAATTTCTAGAAATTATTATGGATTTAATTGACTCCTGCTGCCTCTGTTAACCATATGGATGTTCATAATTGGAACTACAATACTATTCCTACTACTTCTGGAGGCAATGTTGATGCTCATGATATTGTTACCACTGGATACCGTGTTGATTTCCCTGATCTCTCCTGCAACGAGTGACCATGGTAAGGTAAGTGTTCCTTGTTTGCTAATGTGTAGAATGTTATTTTACAAGATGTAACCAACCATTGGTAACTTAAGTTGATATGCATAATTCATGCTGCCAATGGTCCCCATGCTGATGTCATTGATCCCTGCTGCCTCTGTTAACCCTGTTGATGTTTATGAAAGCACCTCCCATGCATTCCTATTGGTTCTGTAAGCCATGTTGGTGCATGTGGTCCTTGTTACCAAGGGATAACATTTTGATTGCCATGTCTTTCTGGCCCCTTATGACCATATTAATGTAAGTGTTCTGTGTTGCCAACATAAAAAGAATAACATACATAACATAACAAAGAATTACATAGAAAGAATGTAAACTTCCAAGAACTGAAATATCAACTGAAACTAAGTTGATATTCGGAATACTTGCTGTCACCTCCAAACAAATTGAATACATTTATCCCTGCTGCTTCTGTTAAATCTGTGGCTGTCCATGAGCAGACATGCCATGCTATTCCTACTATTTTGGAAGTCATGTTGAGGAGGATTCTTTCTTGCCCATGGATCTGATGTTGATGTATATCATCTGCCCTGTCAACTGAGACCATGTAGCTACAAGTGTTCTGTGTTGCCAACATGAAGGATGTTAATTTTTTTGATTACAACTACCCAGCAAAACCATGTTGCTATCCATTATACATGATGCTGCCTGAAACCATGTGGATTTAATTAATCTCTGCTAACTGTCAACCTTATGAATGTCCATGATTGGAACTATAATACTATTCACACCACTTTTGGAAGAAATGTTGATGCTCATGATCTTTTAAACCACCAGACAACATGTTGATTATCACAGTCTCTCCTGCTACGAGTGATCATGTCAATGTAAGTGTTCTTGTTGCCAATGTATAGAATGTTATTTTCCAAGATTTAACCAAGTTTTGGTAACTAAATTGATATGCATAATTCATGCTGACATGTGCACCCATGCTGATGTAATTGATCACTCTTGCCTCTATTAACCCTATTGATGTCTATGAATGGACCCAAACAGACTCCTTTTCACTCTGTAAGCCATGTTGATGCATGTGGTTTTGGTTCCATGGGATAGTATCTTGATGGACATGACCTCTCTGTGCCCTGAGGACCATGTGAAGGTAAGTGTTGTCTGTTTCCAGCATGAAGAATATAAATTTCCAAGAACTGAAATACTAACTGAACTAAGTTGAAATCCAGAATGGATGCTGCCACCAACAAAGTTGATGCCACTATCCCTGCTGTGTCCAAAAAACATGTTGATGTCCATGAGCTGACATACAATGCTATTCCCACTATTTCTGGAAGCCAGGTTGATACCAGGGTTCTTCCTTGCCCATGGATCTGATGTGGAGTTCTATCTGTCCTGCTACCTGAGACCATGTTGATACAAGAGTTCTGTCTTTCCAACATGAAGAATGTTAATTTCCCTAATCTCAATACCAAAGAAAACTATGTGGCTATCTTTTTACATGCTGCCACCTGAATCCTTGAGGATTTAATTGATCTCTGCTGCTTCTGTTACCAATATGAATGTCCCTGATTGGAACTACAATGCTATTCATACTACTTCTGGTAGCAATGTTGATGCTCATGATCTTGGAAACCACTAGAAATCATGTTGATTTCTGTAATGTCTCCTGTTACAAGTGATGATGTTAATGTAAGTGTTCCTTTGGCAATGTGTAGAATGGTAATTTCCAATATTTAAAAAGCATTGGTAACTAAGCAGATATCCATAATTCATGTTGCCTTCTCCAACCATGCTGATGTCATTGATCCCTGTTACCACTGTTAACACTGTTGATGTCTATGAATGCACCTCCAATGAATTCCTGTTGTTTCTGTAAGCCATGTTGATGCATGCGGTACTTGGTACCATGGGATAACATCTTGATTGCCATGACCTCTCTGGCCCCTTGTGACCATATTGATGGAAGTGTTTTGTGTTGCCAACATAAAGAATGTAAATTTCCAAGAATTGAAGTACCAACAGAAATTAAGTTTATATCCGGAATACTTGCTGTCACCTCCAAACAAATTGAATTCATTCATCACTGCTGCATTTGTTAAACATGCGGATGTCCATGAGCAGACATAGCATGCTATTACTACTATTTCTGGAAGCCACATTGATGCCAGGGTTCTTTCTTGCCCATGGATCTGATAGTGATGTCCATCTGTCCTGCTACCTGAGACCATGTTCTGTCTTTCCAACATGAAGAATGTTAATTTCCCTGATCTCAAATACCATAGTAAACTATGTGGCTTTTCATTCTACATGCTGCCACCTGAAACCATGCGGATATAATTGATCCCTGCTTCCATTACCCATGTGGATGTCCATAATTGGAAGCACAATGACATTAGTACTATTTCTGGAAGGAATGTTGATGCTCATTATCTTCTTACCACTGGGCACCATGTTGATTTCTATGATCTCTCCTGCTACAAGTCACCGCCTTAAGGTGTTTGTTGTTGCCAATGCATAGAATGGTAATTTGCAAGATTTAACGAACTTTTGGTAACTAAGTTGATACACATAATTCATACTGACACTGCATCCATGCTGATGTCATTGATCACTACTGCCTTTGCTAGCCCTGTTGATATTAATGAATGGAGCTCCCATGCATTCCTATTGGTTGTGTAAGCCCTGTTGATGCATGTGGTCCTTGTTACCATGGGATAACAACTTGAGTGCTATGAATTCTCCATCCCCTTATCACCTTATTTATTTAAGTGTTCTGTGTTGCCAATATGAAGAATGTAATTTCCAAGAATTGAAATACTAACAGAAATTAAGTTAATATCCTGAATACATGCTGCTACCTCCAAACAAGTTGAGTTCATTAATCCCAGCTGAGTCTCTTAAACATGTGCATGTCCATGATTGGAACTACAATGCTATTCCTACTCCTTCTGGAAGCAATGTTGATGCTCATGATTTTCTTACCACTGGACACCAGGTTGATTTCCATCATCTCTCCTGCTACAAGTGACCATATTAAGGTAAGTGTACCTTTTTTGGCAATATATAGAAAGGTAATTCCCAAGATTTAATGAACCTTTGGTAACATAGCTGATACCTGTAATTCATGCTGCCACCTGCACCCATGCTGATGTCATTGACCACTGCTGCCTCTGTTAACCTTGTTGATGTCTATGAAAGGGCCTGACAGGAATTCCTATTGTTTCTGTAAGCCATGTTGATGTATGTGGTCCTTGGTACCATGGGATAACTTCTTGATTGCCATGACCTCTCTGGCCCCTTATGACCATGTTAATGTAAGTATTCTGTGTTGCCAACATAAAGAATGTAAATTTACAAGAACAATAATATAAACTGAAACTAAGTTGGTACCTGGAATACTTGCTGTCACCTCCAAACAAATTGAATTCATTCATCACTGCTGCATCTGTTAAACATGTGGATGTCTATGAGCAGACATACCATGCTATTACTACTATTTCTGGAAGTCACATTGATGCCAGGGTTCTTTCTTGTCCATGGATCTGATGTTGATGTCTATCTGTCCTGCTACCTGAGACCATGTTGATGCAAGAGTTCTGTCTTTCCAACATGAAGAATGTTAATTTCCCTGATCTCAACTACCATAGTAAACTATGTGGCTATCCATTCAACATGCTGCCACCTGATACCTTGTGGATTTAATTGATCCCTGCTGCTTTGATTACACATATGGATGTCCATGATTAGAACTATAATGCTTTTCCTACTACTTTCTTCATGATGGAAAGACAGAACTCTTGTACCAACATGATGTCCGTAGCAGTGTTAATGCTCATGGTCTTATAAACCACTGGGCACCATGTTGATTTCCATGATCTCTGTTGCTACAGGTGATGATGTTAATGTACATGTTCCTTGTTGCCTAAGTATAGAATGGTAATTTCCAAGATTTAACCAACTTTTGGTAACTAGTTGATACACATAATTCATGCTGCCACCTGCAGCCATTCTGACATCATTGATCACTGCTGCCTATGCAAACCCTGCTGATATTAGAGTGGAGTTCCCCTGCATTCCTATTGGTTCTATAAGCCATGTTGTTGCAGGTGGTCCTTTATACCATGGGTTAACATCTTGATTGCCATAAAATCTCCAGCCCCTTATGACCGTATTAAGGCAAGTTTTGCTTTTTGGCAATATGTAGAATGGTAATTTCCAAGATTTAACAAGCATGGGTCACTAAGCAGATATCCAATTAATGCTGCCATCTCCAAACATGCTGTCATTGACCCCTGTTGCCACTGTTAACCCTGTTGATGTCTATGAATGCACCTCCAATGCATTCCTGTTGTTTCTGTAAGGATGTTGATGCATGTGGTCCTTGTTACCATGAGATAACATTTTGATTGCCATGACTCTCTGGCCCCTTATGATCATATTGATGTAAGTGTTCTGTGTTGCCAATGTAAAGAATGTGAATTTCCAAGAATTGAAATAAAAAATGAAACCAAGTTGATATCCGGAATATTTGCTGTCATCCTCCAAATAAATTGAATTAATTTATCCCTGCTGCATCTGTTAAACATGTGGATGTCCATGAGTGGACATACCATGCTATTTCTACTATATCTGGAAACCATGTTGATGCCAGGGTTCTTTCTTGCCCATGGATCTGATGTTGATGTCTATCTGTCCTCCTAATGGACATCATGTTGGTACAAGAGTTCTGACTTTCCATCATGAAGAAAGTAAATTTCTCTGATCTCAACTAAAAATAAACTGTGTGGCTATTCATTCTACATTCTGCCACCTGAAACTCTATGGATATAATACATCCCTACTGCTTCTGTTAATCATGTGGATGTCCATGATTGGAGGCACAATGCCATTCTTATTTCTTTTGGAAGCAATGTTGATGCACATTATCTTATTACCACTTGGCACCATATTGAATTCTATGATCTCTCCTGCTACGAGTCACCACCTTAAGAAAAGTGTTTGTTGTTGCCAATGTATAGAATGGTAATTTCCAAGATTTAACTAACTTTTGGTAACTAAGTTGATACACATAATTCATACTGCCACCTGCAGCCATGCAGATGTCATTAATCCCTGCTGCCTTTGCAAACCCTGCTGATATTAATGAATGAAGCTCCCATGCATTTCTATTGGTTCTGTAAGCCATGTTAATGCAGGTGGTCCTTTATACCATGGGTTAACATCTTGATTGCCATAAATTCTCCAGCCCCTAGGGCGCTATTAAGGCAAGTGTTCGTTTTTGGGAATGTGTAGTATGGTAATTTCCAAGATTTAACAAGCATTTATAACTAAGCAGATATTTATAATTCATGCTGCCATCACCAAACATGCTGATGTCATTGATCCCTGTTGCCACTGTTAACCCTGTTGATGTGTATGAATATACCTCCAATGCATTCCTGTTGTTTCTGTAAGCCATGTTGATGCATGTGGTCCTTGTTACCATGGGATAACATCTTGATTGCCATGACCTCTCTGACCCCTTATGACCATATTGATGGAAGTGTTCTGTGTTGCTATCATAAAAAATGTAAATTTCCAAGAAGAGAAATACCAACTCAAACTAAGTTGATATCCGGAATATTTGCTGTCACCTCCAAACAAATTGAATTCATTCATCCCTGCTCCAATTCTTAAGCATGTGGATGTCCATGAGCAGACATACTATGCTATTCCTACTATTTCTGGAAGCCACAATGATGCCAGGGTTCTTTTTGCCCATGGATCTGATGTTGATGTCCATCTGTCCTCCTACCCGACACCATGTTGGTGAAAGTGTACTGTCTTTCCATCATGAAGAATGTTAATTTCTCTGATCTCAACTAACAAAGTAAACTGTGTGGCTATCCATTCTACATTCTGCCACCTGAAACACTGTGGATATAATTCATCCCTACTGCTTCTGTTAACCATGTGGATGTCCATGATGGGAGGCAAAATACCATCCCTACTACTTCGGGAAGGAATGTTGATGCTCATTATTTTCTTACTATTGGGTACCATGTTGATTTCTATGATCTCTCCTGCTACAAGTCACCACCTTAAGGTAAGTGTTTCTTGTTGCCAATGTATAGAATGGTAATTTCCAAGATTTAACCAACTTTTGGTAACTGAGTTGATACACATTATTCATGCTGCCACCTGCAGCCATGTTGATGTCATTGATCACTGCTGCATTTGTAAACTCTGTTGATATTAATGAATGGAGCTCCCATGCATTCCTTTGGTTCTATAAGCCCTGTTGATGCATGTGGTCCTTTTTACAATGGGATAACACCTTGATTGCTATGAATTCTCCATCCCCTTATGTCCTTATTTATTTAAGTGTTCTGTGTTGCCAATATGAAGAATGTAATTTCCAAGAATTGAAATACTAACAGAAATTAAGTTAATATCCTGAATACATGCTGCTACCTCCAAACAAGTTGAGTTCATTAATCCCAGCTGAGTCTATTAAACATGTGCATGTCCATGATTGGAACTACAATGCTATCCCTACTCCTTCTGGAAGCAATGTTGATGCTAATGATCTTCTTACTACTGGACACCATGGTGACTTCCATGATCTCCCTGCTACTAGTGACCATATTAAGGTAAGTGTTCCTTTTTGGCAATATATAGAATGGTAATTTCCGAGATTTCATGAACCTTTGTTAACTTAGCTAATATCTGTAATTCATGCTGCCACCTGCACCCATGTTGATGTCATTGACCCTTGCTGCCTCTCTTAACCTTGTTGATGTCTATGAATAGGAATTCGTATTGTTTCTGAAAGCCATGTTGATGCATATGGTCCTTGTTACCATGGGATAGCATCTTGATTGCCATGACCTCTGTGGCCCCATATGACCATATTAATGTAAGTGTTTTGTATTGCCAACATAAAGAATGTAAATTTTTAAGAACAAAAATACCAACTGAAACTAAGTTGATACCTGGAATACTTGCTATCATCTCCAAACAAATTGAATTCATTCATCACTGCTGCATCTTTTAAACATGCGGATGTCCATGAGCAGACATATCATGCTATTCCTACTATTTCTGGAAGCCACATTGATGCCAGGGTTCTTTCTTGGCCATGGATCTGATGTAGCTGTCTATCTGTCCTGCTACCTGAGACCATGTTGATGCAAGAGTTCTATCTTTGCATCATGAAGATTGTTAATTTGTCTAATCTCAACTACCATAGTAAACTATGTGGCTATCCATTCTACATGCTGCAACCTGAATCCTTGTGGATTTAATTGATCCCTGCTGCTTCCATTACCCATATGGATGTCCATGATTGGAAATATAATGCTTTTCCTACTACTTCTGGTAGCAGTGTTGATGCTCATGGTCTTGTAAACCACTGGACACCATGTTGATTTCCATGATCTCTGTTGCTACAGGTGATGATGGTAATGTAAGTGTTCCTTGTTGCCAATGTATAGAGTGATAATATCCAAGATTTAACTAACTTTTGGTAACAAAGTTGATACACAAAAATCATCCTCCCACCTGCAGCCATACTGACGTCACTGATCACTGCTGCCTTTGCAAACCCTGCTGATATTAATGAATGGAGCTCCCATGCATTCCTCTTGGTTCTGTAAGCCATGGTGATGCACTTGGTCCTTTATACCATGGGTTAACATCTTGATTGCCATAAATTCTCCAGCACCTTATGGCCATATTAAGGCAAGTGTTCCTTTTTGGCAATGTGTAGAAAGGTCATTTCCAAGATTTAACAAGCATTGTTTACTAAGCAGATATCCATAATTCATGCTGCCACCTCCACCATGCTGATGTCATTGATCCCCTTTGCAAATGTTAACCCTGTTGATGTCTATGGATGCACCTCCAATGCATTCCTGTTGTTTCTGTAAGCCATGTTGATGCATATAGTCCTTGTTACTATGGGATAACATCTTGATTGCCATGACCTCTCTGGCACTTATGACTGTATTGATGAAAATGTTCTGTGTGGCCAACATAAATAATGTAAATTTTCAAGAATTCAAATACCAACTGAAACTAAGTTAGTATTCGGAATATTTGCTGTCACCTCCAAACAATTTGAATTCATTCATCTCTACTGCATCTGTTAAACATGTGGATGTCCATGAGCAAACATACCATGCTATTCCTACTTTTTCTGGAAGCCACATTGATGCCAGGGTTCTTTCTTGCCCGTGGATCTGATGTTGATATCTATCTGTGCTCCTACCTGACACCATGTTGGTACAAGAGTTCTGTCTTTCCATCATGAGGAATGTTAATTTCTCTGATCTCAAGTACCAAAGTAAACTGTATGGCTATCCATTCTACATTCTGACACCTGAAACACTGTGGATATAATTCATCCCTCCTGCCTCTGTTAACCATGTGGATGCCCATGATTGGAAGCACAATGACATTCCTATTAATTCTGAAAGCAGTGTTGATGCTCATTATCTTCTTTCCACTGGTCACTATGTTGATATCTATGTTCTCTCCTTCTACAAGTCACCACCTTAAGAAAAGTGTTTGTTGTTGCCTATGTATAGAATGGTAATTTCCAAGATTTATCTAACTTTTGGTAACTAAATTGATACACATAATTCATACTGCCACCTGCAGCTATGCTGATGTCATTGATCACTGCTGCCTTTGCTAACCCAGTTGATATTAATGAATGGAGCTCCCACACATTCCTATTCATTCTGTAAGCCATATTGATGCATGTGGTCCTTGTTACCATGGGACAATACCTAGATTGCTATGAATTCTCCATCCCCTTATGACCTTATTATGTAAGTGTTCTGTTTTGCCCATATGAAGAATGTAATTTCCAAGAATGAAATACCAATAGACTCAGTTAATATCCTGAATACATGCTGCTACCTCCAAATAAGTTGAGGTCATTAAACCCAGCTCAGTCTAGTAAACATGTTCATGTCCATCATTGGAAATACAATGCTATTCCTACTTCTTCTGGAAGCAATGTTGATGATTATGATTTTCTTACCACTCGACACCATGGTTACTTCCATGATGTCTCCTGCTACAAATGACCATATTAAGGTAAGTGTTCCTTTTTGGCAATATATAGAATGGTAATAACCTAGATTTAATGAACCTTTGTTAACTTAGCTAATATCTGTAATTCATGCTGCCACCTGCAACCTTGCTGATGTCATTGACACCAGCTGCTTCTGTTAACCTTGTTGATGTCTATGAAAGGACCTGCCATGCATTCCTATTGTTTCTGTAAGCCATGTTGATGTATATGGTCCTTGTTGACATGGGATGACATCTTCATTGCCATGACTTCTCTGGCTCCTTATGACCACATTAATGTAAATGTTCCTCGTTACCAACATAAAGAATGTAAATTTCCAGGAACAAAAATACCAACTGAAACTAAGTTGATATCCGGAATACTTGCTGTCACCTCCAAACAATTTGAATTCATTCATCCCTGCTGAAACTGTTAAACATGCGGATGTCCATGAGCAGACATACCATGCTATTCCTACTATTTCTGGAAGTCACATTGATGCCAGGGTTCTTCTTGGCGATGGATCTGATGTTGATGTCTATGTGTCCTGCTACCTGAGACCATGTTGATGCAAGAGTTCTGTCTTTCTAACATGAAGAATGTTAATTTCCATCATCTCAACTACCATAGTAAACACTGTGGCTATACATTCAACATGCTACCACCTGAAACTTTGTGAATTTACTTGATCCCTGCTGCTTCCTTTACCCATGTGGAAGTCCATGATTGGAACTATAATGCTTTTCTTACTACTTCTGGTAGCAGTGTTGATGCTCATGGTTTTGTAAACCACTGGACACCATGTTGATTCCCATGATCTCTATAGCTACAGGTGATGATGTTAATGTAAGTGTTCCTTGTTGCCAATGTATAGAATGGTAATTTACATGATTTAACCAACTTTTGGTAACTAACTTGATACACATAATTCATGCTGCCACCTGCAGCCATGCTGATGTCATTGATTACTGACGCCTTTTCAAACCCTGTTGATATTAATGAATGGAGCTCCCCTACATTCCTATTGGTTCTTTAAGCCATGTTGATGCAGGTGGTCCTTTATACCATTTGTTAACATCTTGATGGCCATAAATTCTCCAGCACCTTATGGCCATATTAAGGCAAGTGTTCCTTTATGGCAATGTATAGAACGGTAATTTCCAAGATTTAACAAGCATTGTTTACTAAGCAGATATCCGTAAATCATGCTGCCATCTATAACCATGGTGATGTCATTGATCCCTGTTGCCACTGTTAACCCTGTTAATGTCTATGAATGCACCTTGAATGAATTCATATTGGTTCTCTAGGCCATGTTGATGCATGTGGTCCTTGTTACCATGAGATAACATCTTGAATGCCATGACCTCTCTGGCCCCTTATAATCATATTGATGGAAGTGTTCTTTGTTGCCATTATAAAGAATGAAAATTTCCAAGAAGTGAAATAGCAACTGAAACTAAGTTGATATCCGGAATACTTGCTGTCACCTCCAAACAAATTGAATTCATTCATCCCTGCTGCATCTGTTAAACATGTGGATGTGCATGAGCAGACAAACCATGCAATTCCTACTCTTTATGGAAACCACATTGATGCCAGGGTTCTTTTTTGTCCATGGATCTGATAGTGATGTCCATCTGTCCTGCTAACTGAGAACATGTTCTGTCTTTCCATCATGAAGAATGTTAATTTCCCTGATCTCAACTACCATAGTAAACTATGTGGCTATCCATTCTACATGCTGCCACCTGAAACCATGTGGATATAATTGATCCCTGCTTTCGTTACCCATGTGTGTGTCCATGATTGGAAGCACAATGACATTTGTACTATTTCTGGAATCAATGTTGATGCTAATTATCTTCTTACCACTGGGTAACATGTTGATTTCTATGATCTCTCCTGCTACAAGTCACCACCTTAAGGTAAGTGTTTGTTATTGACAATGTATAGAATGGTAATTTACAAGATTTAACTAACTTTTGGTAACTAGTTGATACACATAATTCATACTGCCACCTGCAGCCATGCTGATGTCATTGATCACTGCTGCATTTGCAAACCCTGTTGATATTAATGAATGGAGCTCCCATGAATTCCTATTGGTTCTGTAAGCCATGTTGATGCATGTGGTCCTTGTTACCATGGGATAACACCTTGATTGCTATGAATTCTCCATTCCCTTTTCACCTTATTTATTTAAGTGTTCTGTGTTGGCAATATGAACAATGTAATTTCCAAGAATTGAAATACTAACAGAAACTAAGTTAATATCCCGAATACATGCTGCTACCTACAAACAAGTTGAGTTCATTAATCCCAGCTATGTCAATTAAACATGTGCATGTCCATGATTGGAACTACAATGCTATTCCTTCTCCTTCTGGAAACAATGTTGATGCTCATGATCTTCTTACCACTGGACACCAGGGTGATTTCCATGATCTCACCTGCTACAAGAGACAATATTAAGGTAAGTGTTCCTTTTTGGCAATATATAGATTGTTAATTCCTAAGATTTAATGAACTTGTGTTTACTTAGCTGATATCTGTAGTTCATGGGGCCACCTCCAAACAAGCTGATGTCATTCACCCCTGATGCCTCTGTTAAACTTTTTGACGTCTATGAAAAGGCCTGCCAGGAATTCCTATTGTTTCTGTAATCCATGATGATGCATATGGTCCTTGTTACCGTGATAACACCTTGATTGCCATGACCTCTCAGGCCTCTTATGACCATATTAGTGAAAGTGTTCTGTGTTGCCATCATGAAGAATGTAAATTTCCAAGAAGTGAATTACCAACTGTAATTAAGTTGATATCCAGAATAATTGATGTCACCTCCAAACAAATTGAATTTATTATTCCTCCTGCATCTGTTAAACATGCGGATGTCCATGAGCAGACATACCATGATATTCCTACTATTTTTTGGAAGCCATCTTGATGCCAGTGATCTCTCTTGCCCATGGATCTAATGTTGATGTCTATCTGTCCTGCTACCTGAGACCATGTTGATGCAAGAGTTCTATCTTTCCTTCATGAAGATTGTTAATTTCCCTGTCTCAACTACCACAGCAAACTATGTGGCTATCCATTCTATGTGCTGCCACCTGATACCTTGTGGATTTATTGATCCCTGCTGCTTCCATTACCCATATGGATGTCCATGATTGGAACTATAATGCTTTTCCTACTTCTGGTAGCAGTGTTGATGCTCATTTTTTTGTAAACCACTGGACACCATGTTGATTTCCATGATGTCTATAGCTACAGGTGATGATGTTAATGTAAGTGTTCCTTGTTGCCAATGTATAGAATGATAATTTCCAAGATTTAACCAACAATTGGTAACTAAGTTGATATACATAATTCATGCTCCCACCTTCAGCCAAGCTGAGGTCATTGATCATTTCTGCCTTTGCAAACCCTGCTGATATCAATGAATGGAGCTCCCATGCATTCCTATTGGTTCTGTAAGCCATGTTGAGGCAGATGGTCCTTTATACCATGGGTTAACATCTTGATTGCCTTAAATTCTCCAGCACCTTATGGCCATATTAAGGCAAGTGTTCCTTTTTGGCAATGTGTAGAATGGTAATTTCCAAGATTTAACAAGCATTGGTTCCTAAGAGATATCCATAATTCATGCTGCCATCTCCTACCATGCTGATGTCATTGATCCCTGCTGCCACTGTTAAACCTGTTGATGTCTATGAATGCACCTCCAATGCATTCCTGTTTTTTCTGTAAGCAATGTTGATGAATGTGGTCTTTGTTACCATGGGATAACATTTTGATTGCCATGACCTCTCTGACCCCTTATGACCATATTGATGGAAGTGTTCTGTGTTGCCATCATAAAGAATGTAAATTTTCAAGAACTGAAATACCAACTGAAACTAAGTTGATATCCAGCATATTTGCTTTGACCTCCATACAAATTGAATTCATTCATCCCTGCTGCATCTGTTAAACATGTGGATGTCCATGAGCAGACATACCATGCTATTTCTACATTTTCCAGAAGCCACATTGATGTCAGTGTTCTTTCTTGCCCATGGATCTGATGTTGATGTCCATCTGTCCTCCTACCTGAAACCATGTTGGTGCAAGAGTTCTGTCTTTCCATCATGAAGAGAGTTAATGTCTCTGATCTCAACTCCCAAAGTAAACTGTGTGGCTATCCATTCTACATTCTGCCACCTGAAACACTGTGGATATAATTCATCCCTACTGCTTCTGTTAACCATGTGTGTGTCCATGAGTGGAGGCACAATGCCATTCCTATTACTTCTGGAAGCAATGTTGATACTAATTATCTTCTTACCACTGGGAAACATGTTGATTTCTATGATCTCTCCTGCTACAAGTCACCACCTTAAGAAAAGTGTTTGTTGTTGCCAATGTATAGAATGGTAATTTCCAAGATTTAACCCACTTTTGGTAACTAAGTTGATACACATAATTCATGCTGCCACCTGCAGCCATGCAGATGTCATTAATCCCTGCTGCCTTTACAGACCCTGCTGATATTGATAAATGGAGCTCCCATGCATTCCTATTGGTTCTTTAAGCCATGTTAATGCAGGTGGTCCTTTATACCATGGGTTAACATCTTGATTGCCATAAATTCTCCAACCCCTTATGGCCATATTAAGGCAAGTGTTCCTTTTTGGCAATGTGTAGAAAGGTAATTTCCAAGATTTAACATGTATTCGTAACTAAGCAGATTTCCGTAATTCATGCTGCCATCTCCAAGAATGCTGATGTCATTGATCCCTGTTGCCACTGTTAACCCTGTTGATGTCTATGAATGCACCTCCAATGCATTCCTGTTGTTTCTGTAAGCAATGTGAATGAATGTGGTCCTTGTTACCATGGGATAACATCTTGATTGCCAACACCTCTCTGGCAACTTATGACCATATTGATGGAAGTGTTCCGTGTTGCCATCATAAAGAATGTCATTTTCCAAGAAGTGAAATACCAACTGAAACTAAATTGATATCTGGAATATTTTCTCTGACCTCCAAAGAAATTGAATTCATTTATTCTTGCTGCATCTGTTAAACATATGGATGTCCATGAGCAAACATACCATGCTATTCCTACTATTCTGGAAGCCATGTTGATGTTAGGTTTCTTTCATGCCCATGAATCTGATGTTGATGTCCATCTGTCCTCCTACCTGACACCATGTTGGTGCAAGAGTTCTGTCTTTCCATCATGAAGGAAGTTAATTTCTCTGATCTCAACTCCCAAAGTAAACTGTGTGGCTATCCATTCTACATTCTGCCACCTGAAACACTTTGGATATAATTCATCCCTCCTGCCTCTGTTAACCATGTGGATTTCCATGATTGGAGGCACAATGCCATTCCTACTACTCCGGAAGAAATGTTGATGCTCATTATCTTCTTACCACTGGGCACCATGTTGATTTCTGTGATCTCTCCTGCTACAAGTCACCACCTTAAGGTAAGTGTTTGTTATTGACAATGTATAGAATGGTAATTTCCAAGATTTAACTAAGTTTTGGTAACTAAGTTGATATACATAATTCATACTGCCACCTGCAGGCATTCTGATGTTATTGATCACTGCTGCCTTTGCAAACCCTGTTGAAGTTAATGAATGAAGTTCTCATGAATTCCTATTGGTTTTGTAAGCCATATTGATGCATGTGGTCCTTGTTACCACGTAATAACACCTTGATTGCTATGAATTCTCCATTCCCTTATCACCTTATTTATGTAAGTGTTCTGTGTTAGCAATATAAACAATGTAATTTCTAAGAAATGAAATGCCACCTGCAACTAAGTTAATATCCTGAAGACATGCTGCTACCTCCAAAGAAGTTGAGGTCTTTAAACCCAGCTCAGTCTCTTAAACATGTTCATGTCTATGATTGGAACTACAATGCTATTCCTAATCCTTCTGGAAGCAATACTGATGCTCATGATTTCTTACCACTGGACACCAGGTTGATTTCCATGATCTCTTCTGCTACAAGTCACAATATTAAGGTAAGTGTTCCTTTTTGACAATATATAGAATGGTAATTCCTAAGATAATGAACCTTTGGTAACGTAGCTGATATCTATAATTCATGCTGCCACCTGCACCCATGCTGATGTCATTGACTCCTCCTACCTCTGTTAACCTTGTTGATATCTATGAAAGGTCCTCTCAGGAATTCCTATTGTTTCTGTAAGCCATGTTGATGCATATGGTCCTTGTTACTGTGGGATAACATCATGATTGCCATGACCACTCTGGTGCCTTATGACCATATTGATGGAAGTGTTCTGTGTTGCCATCATAAAGAATGTAAATTTCCAAGAAGAAAAATACCAACTGAAACTAATTTCATATCTTAAATACTTGTTGTCCCCTCCAAACAAATTGAATTCATTCATCCCTGCTGCATCTGTTAAACATGTGGACGTCCATGAGCAGAACTACCATGCTATTCCTACTATTTCTGGAAGCCATGTTGATGCCAGGGTTCTTTCTTGTCCATGGATCTGATGTTGATGTCCATCTGTCTTCCTATCTGAGATCATGTTGATGCAAGAGATCTGTCTTTCTAACATGAAGAATGTTAATTTCCCTCATCTCAACTACCATAGTAAACTATGTGGCTATACATTCAACATGCTACCACCTGAAACCTTGTGGATTTAATTAATCCCTGCTGGTTCCTTTACCCATATGGATGTCCATGATTGGAAATATAATGCTCTTCCTACTACTTTGGTAGCAGTGTTGATCCTCATGTGCTTGTAAACCATTGGACACCATGTTGATTTCCATGAACAGTTTTTCTACAGGTGATGATGTTAACGTAAATGTTCCCTGTTGCCAATGTATAGAATGGTAATTTCCAAGATTTAACCCACTTTTGGTAACTAATTTGATACATATAATTCATGCTGCCACCTGCAGCCATTCTGACATCATTGATCACTGCTGTCTTTACAAACCCTGCTGATATTAATGACTGGAGCTCCCCTGCATTCCTATTGGTTCTGTAAGCCATGTTGATGCAGGTGGTCCTTTATACCATGGGTTAACATCTTGATTGCCTTAAATTCTCCAGCCCCTTTTGGCCATATTAAGGCAAATGTTCCTTTTTTGGCAATGTGTAGAATGGTAATTTCTAAGATTTAACAAGCATTGGTAAGTAAGCAGATATCCCTAATTCATGCTGCCACCTCCTACCATACTGATGTCATTGATCCCTTTTGCTACTGTTAACCCTGTTGATGTCTATGAATGCACCTCCAATGCATTCCTATTGGTTCTGTAAGCCATGTCGATGCATGTGGTAATTATTACCATGGGATAACACCTTGATTGCTTTCAATTCTCCATCCCCTTATCACCTTATTTATGTAAATATTCTGTGTTGTCCATATGAAGATGTAATTTCCAAGAATTGATATACTAACAAAAACTAAGTTAATATCCTCAATATATGCTGCTACCTCTAAACAAGTTGAGGTCTTTAATCCCAGCTGAGTCTCTTAAACATGTGCATGTCCATGACTGGAACTACAATGCTATTTCTATTCCTTTTGGGATCAATGTTGATGCTCATGATCTTCTTACCACTGGACACCAGGTTGATATCCATGATCTCTCCTGCTAGAAGTGACCATGTTAAGGTAAGTGTTCCTTTTGGCAATATATAGAATGGTAATTCCTAAGATTTAATGAACCTTTGTTAACTTAGCTGATATCTGTAATTCATGCTGCCATCTGCACCCATGCTGATGTCATTGACCCCTGCTGCCTCTGTTAACCTTGTTGATGTCTATGAAGGGACCTGCCAGGCATTCCTATTGCTTCTTTAAGCCATGTTGATGCATGTGGTCCCTGCTATCATGGGATAACATCTTGATTGCCATGACCTCTCTTGGCCCTTATGACCATAATGATGAAGTCTTCTGTGTTGCCAACATAAAGAATGTAAATTTCTGAAAACAAAAATACCAACTGAATCTTAGTTTATATCTGGAATATTTGCTGTCACCTCCAATTAAATTGAATTCATTCATCCCTGCTGCATCTATTAGACATGTATATGTCCATGAGCAGACATATCATGCTATTCCTACCATTTCTGGAAGCCATGTTGATGCCAGGATTCTTTTTTTGCCCATGGATCTGATGTTGATGTCCATCTGCCCTGCTACCTGAGACCATGTTCTGTCTTTCCAACATGAAGAATGTTAATTTCTCTGATCTCAACTACCAAAGTAAACTATGTGGCTATCCATTCAACCTGCTGCCACCTAAAACCTTGTGGATTTAATTGATCCCTGCTAATTCTGTTACCCATATGGATGTCCATGTTTAGAACTATAATGCTTTTCCTACTACTTCTGGTAGCAGTGTTGATGCTCATGTGCTTGTAAACAGCTGGACACCATGTTGGTTTCCATGATCTCTCCTGATACAGGTAATCATGTTAATGTAGGTGTTCCTTGTTACCAATGTATAGAATGGTAATTTCCATGATTTAACCAACTTTTGGTAACCAAGTTGATTCACATAATTCATACAGCCACCTGCAGCCATGATGATGTCATTGATCACTGCTGCATTTGCAAACCATGTTGATATTAATGAATGGAACTCCCATGCATTCCTATTGATTCTCTAGCCATGTTGTTGCAGGTGGTCCTTTTTACCATGGGTTAACATCTTGATTGCCATAAATTCTTCAGTCCCTTATGACCATATTAAGGCAAGTGTTCCTTTTTGGCAATGTATAGAATGGTAATTTCCTAGATTTAGCAATCATTGATAACTAAGCTAATATCCATAATTCATGCTGCCACCTCCTACCATGTTGATGTCATTAATTCCTGTTGCCACTGTTAACCCTGTTGATGTTCATGAATGCACCTCCAATGCATTTCTGTTGTTTGTGTAAGCCATGTTGATGCATGTGGTCTTTGTTATCATGGAATAACACCTTGATTGCTATGAATTCTCCATCTCCTTATCACCTTATTTTTGTAAGTGTTCTGTGTTACCCATATGAAGAATATAATTTCCAAGAATTGATATACTAACAGAAACTAAGTTAATATCCTAAATACATGCTGCTACCTCCAAACAAGTTGAGGTCTTTAATCCCAGCTGAGTCTCTTAAACATATGCATGTCCATGATTGGAACTACAATGCTGTTCCTAATCTTTCTGGAAACAATGTTGATGCTCATGATCTTCTTACCACTGGACACTAGGTGATTTCCATCATCTCTCCTGCTACAAGTGACCATGTTAATGTAAGTGTTCTTTTTTTGTCAACATATTGAATGGTAATTCCTAAGATATAATGAATCTTTGTTAATTTAGCTGATATATGTAATTCATGCTGCCACCTGCACCCATGCTGATGTAATTGACCCTTGCTGTCTCTGTTAACCTTGTTGATGTCTATGAAAGGACCTGCCGGGCATTCCTATTGGTTCTGTAAGCCATGTTGATGCATGTGATCCTTGTTATAATGGGATAACATCTTGATTGTCATGACCTCTCTGGCCCCTTATGACCATATTAAGGTAAGTGTACATTTTTGCCAAAATGAGGAATGTAAATTTCCATGAACTGAAATACCAACTGCAGCTAAGTTTATATGCGGCATACTTGCTGCTCCCTCCATATAAATTGAATTCTTTTATCCCTGCTGCATCTGGTAAACATGTGGATGTCCAGGATTCAATGTCTTATGGTATTTCTGGCATTACTAGAAGCCATGTGGATGCCTGTGGTCCTACTTGCCAGTATATTCCATATAGGTTTCTTTGAAAATTGCCAGCTGTGACAATGTTAATGTAAGTGTTCTGTGCTGTCAATGTGAAGAACATTAATTTCCAAGAATTTAACCACCAACTGAAACTAAGTTGATATACAGAATGCATGGTGCCACATCCAAACATGTTGAAGTCATTGATCCCTTCTGCCTCTTTTTGACATATTGGTGTTTATGATTCTAATTATGGTATTCCTAGTACATTTGAAATCCATGATGATGCCCATCATATTTGTACCAGTGGATACCATATTGTTTTTTGTGATCTCTCCTGTCATCTTTGACCTTGTTAAATTAAGTGTTCTCTCACCAACATGAAGAATATTAAGTTCCAATATTTAACCATAGAAATGTTAAGTTCCAAGATTTCGCTAATCTTGGAAACTAATTTTATATCCATGATTCTTGGTGTCATCTGACACCATGGTCATTTTATTGATCCCTGTTGTCTCTGTTAACCATGTTGATGCCTATGGTCAGACCTTTCATGCTATTCTTATTCCTTCTGGAAGCCATGTTGATTCCCCTGCTCCTTGTTACCACTGGATAATGTCTTGATATTGGTGGCCTGTGTGGTCAATTATAACCATATTAAGATAAATTTTCTGTTATTCCAACATGAACAAAGTAAATTTCCAAGAATTCAACTACCATCTGAAACTAAGTTAATATCCATAATTCATGCTGCTGTCTATAAACATGTTGATGCCATTGTTCCCTGCTGCCTCTATTAACAGTTTTGATGTCTGTGATCAGACATTCCATGGTATTCCTACTATTTCAGGGAGCCATGTCAATGCCTGTGGTCCTTCTTGCTCCTCGATATGAAGTTTATATCTTTCCTGCCACTGTTTTATGAATGAGAAAAATGTTAATTTTCAAGATTTAATCTGCAGTCTGAAAATGAGTTGATATCTATGATTCATGCTGCCACCTGCAACCATGTTGATGTCATTGATCCTACTCTGTTAATCAAATTGATGTCTAACATAGGACATCATGCTATTCCTGCTTCTTCTGGAAGCCATGTAGATGCCTGTGGTCTTTCTTAACCACTACATACATTGTTGATTTCCAAGATTCCTCCTGCCCCTTGTGACTGCATTAAATTATTGTTCTGTGTTTCCAACATGCAGAATGTTAATTTGTAAGATTTAACCCACCATCCAAATGTAAGATGAAATCCATAATTCATGATGGCATCTGAAACCATGTTGATGTCATTGATCCCATGTACCTCAGTTAACCAAATTGATGTCCATGGTTGGATGACCTACCATGCTCTTCCTACTATTTCTGGAAGCCTTGTTGATGCTTGTGGTCTTTCTTACTGTAGATATGACATTGATGTCCATATCCATGGGGATCTTCTGCTACCTGAGACCCTATTGATGCAAGAGTTCTGTGCTGGCAATGTGGTGAATGTTAATTGCCATGATCTCAGCTACCATCTGAAAATGTTTTTTACATGCTACCACCTGCAACCTTGTTGTTAATACTGATGTCTGCTATCCTCTTTATCATGTTCATGAGCCTTACTATGCTATTCCTATTGGTTTGAAGTCCATGTTGATGCCTTGTGATACTGTTTTGCTCCTGGATAAGATGTTTATATTGATGGTCTGACCTGCCACCTGAGACCTTGCTGAGGTAAGTTTTCTGTGTTGCCAACATGAAGAATATTGATTTCCATGAGTTGACCTGCCATTGGAACTTAAGTTGATATCTGTAATTCATTCTGTCCCTGGAACCATGTTGATATCACTGATCCTTGCTTCTTTTGTTTATCATGTTGATTACCATGGTCTGACCTCCCATGCTGCCCCTACTGCTTCTGGAAGCCATGTTGATGCCTGTGGTTCTTGGTGCCCCTGGATATGATGTTGATGTCGATGTTCTGTTCTGACTCCTGAATCCATGCTGAGGTAAATGTTTTTTGTTGCCAATGTGAAATATGTTCTCCTCCTTGATCTAACCTACTATCTAAAACTAAATTGTACTTTATCATCCATGCTTCTGCAGGCCACCACCTTGATGTCACTGATCCTTGCTGCATGTTTTAACTATGTTGATATCCATGAGCCAACCCTCCATTCAAAACTGCGTTGATGTCATGGATCCTTCCTACTTCTGGTAAGCATGTTGATGTTCCTGTCTCAATGTGACAGTAGAGGCTATGCTGCCACTGGTAACCGTGTTGATGCATCTAGTCCCTCTTTCCACTGGACACCATGTGATTTCCATGATCCTACTCATTCTGAAAGCTACATTGATAGTCTTTGTCTTTGCTACCACCAGAGACCATGTTGATGTCCTTGTTCCATACTTTACCAGTAACCATGCTGCTGTCCCTGATCTGTGCTGCCTCTGTTAACCATGTTGTTGTCTTGGACTTGATCTGCCTCCCAAAGCTATGTTGATATCACTGATTTGTACTGCCAGTGGCAAACATTTTGATGTCTCTGATCCTTGCTGCCTCTGTTAGCTATGTTGCTGCCCATGATCTGACCTACCATTCAACCCCTACTGCTTCAGGAAGCCATGGTGATGCCTGCAGTCCTTGATGCCTCCGGATACGATGTTGATGTCTATGTTCTGTCCTTCCACCTGAGACCACATCGAGGTAAGTATTCTGTGCTGCCAACATGAATAATGTTGATTTCCTTGATTCCACAAGCCACCCATAACTAATTTAATACTCTTGATGCATGCCGCTGCAGGAAATCATGTTGATGTCACTGTTCTTTGCTGCATCTTCTAACCATGTTGATATTCATCATCCAACCTACCGTACAAAACTTTGTTGATGTTACTGATCTCTGTGTAGCTGTCAACCATGTTGAGGTTACTGAACTTTGCTACCACCTGTAACCATATTGATGTCTGCAGTGTACAGTATCATCAGAAACAGTTTTGAAGTCATTTGTCCATACTGCTACCTGAGACCCAGTTCAAGTAAGTTTCCTGTGCCACTCATGTGTACAATATTGATTTCCATGATCTGTCTGCCACCTGAAACTAAGTTGATATCCATGATCTATACTGACACAGGCAACCGTGTTGATGTGACTTATTCTTGCTGCCTCTCTTAACCTTGCTGATATCCATGATTCGACCTGTCATCTGAAACTTTGTTCATGTCACTGATCTTTGCTGTTGCTGTCAACCATGTTGATGCTACTGAAACTTGCTTCCACTTGTAACCATACTGCTGTCTGTAGTCTGTTATCATCTGAGACAATGCTGAAATCAGTGGTGCATACTACCACCTGAGACCCACTTCAGGTAAGTGTCCTGTGTTGGCAATATATACAATGTTGATTTCTGTGATTTGTCTGCCACCTGAAACTAAGTTGATGTACATGATCTGCCACAGGAAACCAACCATGTTGATGTCACTGATCTTTGTTCCCTGTTTTGACCATGTGGATGTCCATTATCTGACTTAACACCTGAAATTATGTTGATGTCACTCATTCATGCTGCCGCTGATAACCATGTTTATGGCCATAGTCTTCGTTGGAATCTTAGACCTTGTGGATGTCCATTGTCCATGTTGCCACCTGAATCCATGATGATGACCATGATGACTGTAGTCTGTGCTGCTGCCAGCCACCATGTCTATGTCTCTGATCTGTGCTGCTGCTGGGGATTAGGTCAATATGAATGATCTGAGCTGCCAATAGAAACTATTTTGATATCATTAAGCCATCCTGGTACTGGAGACCATGTTGACATCTTTGTCCTTGCTGCCACCAAAAACTATGTTTTTGTTCATGCTCTGGGCTGCATGCTGAAAACCAGTTGAATATCCATGACCCAGATGCTGATGGAGACTGTGTCAATGTCTGTAGTCAGCACTGCCACAAGAAGGCATCCTGATAGTGATCTGTGATGCCTTCCACAAACATGTTATGTTGGTGATCTGTGTTGATGTCATGGACCAGATGGATGTCAGTTATCCAAGCTGTCACCAGAAAACTTGTGGACCATGATCTGTGCTGCTGCTGGAAACCCTGTAGAAGTCTGTGATCCATTCTGCTACTGGAAACCATGTGGAAGTCCTTGATCTGTACTGCCACTGATTTCTATTGGCAGGGAGCTTCTTTTGCAGTGGTATCAATGACTGTAGAATCATAACTGAAATTCAGACATTGAAGGCTTCTGTGCCACCATCCCCCCAAAAAAGAAAATCCAGACAGGATCTTATTGGAGAGTCCTTGAACGTTGTAATAAAAATACTTAACTGTAGCTCTTCACAGTTGATGGCTTCAGGCAGGGGTTGGGGAAGAACTCCTTTTTAAGGGGCTGGCCACTGCAAGTTTGACCATGCTCCAATGAGTATAAGGTTATATATACTTGTTATATTGTATTTTTTCTATTCTGGGGGAGGATGCCACAAGGGTGGGAGGGTGGACCTGGGAGGAATGGGTAGCAAGTGTGATTGAGGTATGTTGTATGACATTCCCAATTGATTAATAAAATATTATGTTTGGAAAATAAAAAAATGTGTCAAATAGTATGTATGTTAAATTTGGCCTACAACTGATTCCTTATTTTAACTATATGACTTGAACCACAGCCTAACTATCTCAGCCATTGTTCTAGTGATGTAAAGAGACACCATGATCAAAGCGACTGTTATAAGAGAAAGCATTTAATCTGGGGCTTGTTTTCAGTGTCCGAGGTTTAGGCCATTATCATCATGGCAGGAAACACGGTGGCATGCCAGCAGACTCTGGAGCAGTAGTTGAAAACTACATACCGATCCATAGGCAGAGAGAGAAAAGACTTTGGAGTTGGCATGGGCTTTTGAAACCTCACTGCCCACTCCCAGTGACACATTTCCTCCTACAAGGCCCCACTTCCTAATTCAAGCATTCAAGTATATGAGCCTACAGAGGCCATTCTTATTCAAACCATATCATTGTCTTAGAGTACTTTTTAAATTTTTTTTATTCTTTCAAGAGCTCATATGTTTAGACAATATATATATATATATATTTTTTACTTTTATTGATTCTTTGTGGATTTCACATCATACATTCCAATCCTACTTATCTCCCTGTCCCAATGTGACCATCCCCCCTCCCCCCAAAACAAAACAAAATTTAAAAGAAAAACCAAAAACCAAACAAACAAACAAACAAAAAAATGCGAAGAAACACATTCTGGAAGCTGC
>CABHPP010117465.1:0-14093 GCA_902168425.1 Peromyscus attwateri | reverse complement strand
AGTGCTGCTATGAACATAGCTGAGCATGTATCTTTGTGGTATGAATCGGCATCCTTTGGGTATATGCCCAAGAGTGGTATTGCTGGGTCTTGAGGTAGTTCAATTCCTAGTTTTCTGAGAAACCGCCATACTGATTTCCACAGTGGTTGTACAAGCTCGCATTCCCACCAACAGTGGAGGAGTGTTCCCTTTGCTCCACATCCTCTCCAACATTGCCTGTCATTGGTGTTTCTGATTGTAGCCATTCTGACAGGTGTAAGGTGGTATCTCAGGGTCGTTTTGATTTGCATTTCTCTGATGATTAAGGATGTTGAGCATTTCTTTAGATGTCTTTCAGCCATTTGTAATTCTTGTTTTGTGAATTCTCCGTTTAGCTCTTTAGCCCATTTTTTAATTGGATTGTTTAGTATTTTGTTGTCTAGTTTCTTGAGTTCTTTATATACTGTGGAGATCAGTCCTCTGTCAGATGTGGGGTTGGTGAAGATCTTTTCCCATTCTGTTGGCTGTCTTTTTGTCTTATTGACTGTGTCTTTCGCCTTGCAAAAGCTTCTCAATTTCGTGAGGTCCCATTTATTAATTGTTGTGCTCAGTGTTTGTGCTGTTGGTGTTTTATTTAGGAAGTGGTCTCCTGTGCCAATGCGTTCGAGAGTACTTCCTACTTTCTCTTCTATTAAGTTTAGTGTAACTGGATTTATGTTGAGGTCTTTGATCCACTTGGATTTGAGTTTTGTGCGTGGTGACAGATATGGATCTATTTGTAATCTTTTACATATTGACATCCAGTTATGCCAGCACCATTTGTTGAAGAGGCTTTCTTTTTTCCATTGTATAGTTTTGGCTTCTTTGTCAAAAATCAGGTGTTCGTATGTGCATGGATTAATGTCAGGGTCTTCAATTCGATTCCATTGGTCCGTAGGTCGGTTTTTATACCAGTATCAAGCTGTTTTTATTACTATAGCTCTATAGTAGAGCTTGAGGTCAGGGATGGTGATGCCTCCAGAGGTTGCCTTATCATATAGGATTTTTTTAGCTATCCTGGGTCTTTTGTTTTTCCATATGAAGTTGAGTATTTTTCTTTCCAAGTCTGTGAAGAATTGTGTCGGGATTTTGATGGGGATTGCATTGAATCTGTAGATTGCTTTTGGTAGGATTGCCATTTTTACTATGTTAATCCTACCTATCCATGAGCATGGGATGTCCTTCCATTTCCTAATATCCTCTTCAATTTCTTTTTTTAGAGATTTAAAGTTCTTATCAAAAAGGTCCTTCACTTGTTTAGTTAGTGTTATCCCAAGGTATTTTATATTATTTGTGGCTATTGTAAATGGTGATGTTTCTCTGACTTCTTTCTCAGCCCTTTTATCATTTGTGTATAGGAGGGCTACTGATTTTTTTGAGTTGATCTTGTATCCTGATACTTTACTGAAGGAGTTTATCAGCTGTAGGAGTTCCCTGGTTGAATTTTTGGGGTCACTTATGTATACTATCATATCATAGACAATATATTTTTATTTTGTCCATTGACCATTTATTCCCTTCAACTCCCTGTAGTGGACCTAGTCTGTCTTCTCCTCAACTTCATGCATTCTGTTTTTGTTATTAATAACCCTCTGAGCCCACTTAGTGTTGCCCATGTGCCCATGTATCTGAGTCCACCTACTGGAGCATGGACAACCTAACAGAGGCCATTTCTCCAAAAGGAGTGACTTTCCCTTTCTCAGAAACCATTAGTTGCTCATAGCCCCTCCAATGGTGTGCCATTTGACACATCCTGTACAATTCATGTTAGAACTTTGAAGAGTTTGATCTTGAGTAGGTAACCAAAGGTACTGTTAATGGGACTATGTACCTGTTATGTTATTTACAGAAATCTGCATTTCAAATCTCTGACTCGGTTGTCTCTTTCATTCTTTCTGCATGCTTTTCTGTGATATCCTCATAACTTTTGGTGAGTGAAGGTTAATATAGCAGATTCATCCATGGATGAGCTCTCAGTTACTTATACTCTGTATTTTGACCAGCTATGAGTCTTTGCTTAACCACAATACTGTGAAAAAGAAGTTTCTCAAGAGATATTGAGACCATGATTGGAAAAAGTACAGAGACAACTAGCCAAGCTAGTGGAAACACATGAACTGTGAACCAATAGCTGAGGAGCCCCCATGGTACCGGACTAGGCCCTCCTGATAAGTGAGAAAGTTGTTTAGCTTGAACTGTTTAGGGGGCCCCCAGGCAGTGGGACCGGGACCTGTCCTTAGTGTATGAGCTGGCGTTTTAAACCTAGGGCCTATGCTGAGACAAGACACTTTGCTCAGCCTTGGTGCAGGGAGGAAGGGACTGGACCTGCCTCAACTGAATCTACCAGGCTGGGCTGACTCCCCAGGGGAGACCTTGCCCTGAAGGAGGTGGGAATGGAGGGTGGGTTGTGGGGGAAGGCTGGGAGGTGGGAGGAGAGAGGACAGGGGAATCTGTGGTTGAAATGTAAGACAAATAGAAAAATCTCTTAATAATAAAAAAAAAGAAAGAAAAGAAAAAGAAGCATCTCTGACCAAAGTTGAGAGCGACCCAAATCTAAGGGTATAAACACAAATATTCAGAAGACAGATTGTCGCATGGCCATTAAATATAACAATAGCAGTGTGTTCACTCCTAGGGGCTGTGATTTCCCTAGTTATAGGCTTTGGCCTAGTAAGTACGAAAGACCTCCTGTACAATAGGCCTCATACTCAAGTAGAAGGTTTTTGGTTACTCTGTAACTGTCATGTCACTGTTAATACCAGTGGGCAAATTTCCTAGGCAGGCCAATATTGTAGCACTCAGGACCTAGCAGTGAGGGAGACAGTTTGTCTCTTGCTCGTTGCTGCTTCCATTGTACCTTCTGGAACTGTGTAAGCTAGCTAGAAGGAAGTTGAGTGGTGTCTTCAAAAAAGTTTTACTATCTAGTTATAGTTCAAAAATAAGAGCAGTGGCAGTAGCCTGCACTGTTTCAGGTGAATCTCTGTGGCCTCTCTGACCAAAACTTTTAGGGAGGTAACTATGCTGGGCACACATTTTCATTTACTGACGCATACCTTTTGAAAGCATCATTGTCCACCTGTGGAGAGACCTCCTCTCCAAACTCTTTTCGATATACATTATAGTTCTAATTAGCTTACAAACTAGTGTATTCCACAAGTCTTCTGCATATATCCATACATGTATTTCAACATCCCATCCCCATCCTCACTTAAACTTCTAACCTGGATTATCCCAACCACCTGTTTCTCATTACCTGTGCTCTACAATCCACTCTGATTACACAGTATTTTACACAGGTGGCTATTTCGCAGGTTTCTGTATAGCATTGGATACACCCTACATTTTGATTAGGCATTCCACCACTCCTTCATTTTCCCAACCTACTCCTTTCAATGTTTTATTGCTTTCCTCCTACAGTATTTCCCATTTCCCTTATGTTTTAATATCTCCCCTCCATTAATGTGTCTCTCCCCAAAGGGCTTCTTAAGTACCTGGGTTCCATGTAAAGTCCAGGTTAATCATACACACAAAGGATTCAAAGATAACATCCACATCTAAGAGCGAACATGGCATTTGTCTTTCTGATCTGCTTGTATTACTCAGGATAAGTTTTTATCAGTTCCATATATTTAACAGTAAATCTCATGATTATAATTTCTTATAGGTTAGTAATATTTCATTGTGTCTATGTGTCTATGCACAATTTCCCCTTAACCATTCTTCAGTTGATAGGCATCTAGTTGATTCAATTTCCTATTGTGAATGGAGCCGCAGTGTAGATGGATGCACAAGTGCCTCTGTGGTAGGATACGAATCTCTTCTGTACACATTCAAGAGTTCTGAACATAGCTCTAATGGCAGTCCTGTTTTTATATTTTTGAGAAACCTTCACATTGATTTCGACAGTGGCTACACCAGCTTGCACTCCCACAAAATGTAAGTACTCCCCTTTCATTACATCCACACCATGATTGATCGATCGATCTATCTATCTATCTATCTAAATAAATAAATAAATAAATAAATAAATTCTGAGTGAGGTAAGATGAAATCTCAAAATATTTATTTTTATAGTATTTTAAATAATATAATTTTGTATTTATATTAGTTTATTTTAAATAATATAATTACATCACTTCATCCTTCCTTCTCTTCTAGTACCCCACATCTTCTCTAATTGATGGTCTCTTTTTCTTTATTATTGTTACATATAAATATGCATGCAATATAACCTGATGAGTCCATTTTTTTTAATCTCAGGGCTGACCACTTTGTATTGAGTAAGCAATTAGGGGGTCTCATTTTTTGACAGGTAAATCTTCCTTCTCTCAGCAGTCATTAGTTGCCTATAGTTCTTTTCTAGGGGGGGAACCCTGTTCTATTTCCCCCTTACCATCATTGCCCAGGTCTTATTTAGGCAGCAATACTGTTGCAATGTCATGGGTATAGCTTCCTTTTCATTTTTAGGGGACACAATCCCATAGTAGAATTTCTTGTCCTCAGGCTCTTAAAATACTTCTGTTTCTTCTGTGATGTTTCCTGAATCCAATGTCAGGAGTTGTGTTATGTTGTAGATGTATTCATTGGGCTTTGGCTCCTGACATTTTCTTTATCTCTTCAGCATGACTTGTTGCTGTCATGGCCTCTGTTTCATTCATTTGCTACAGAGAGAAGTTTCTCTGATGAGGGGTGAGGGCTACATTTATCTGTGGGTATAAAGGTAAGATTTCGAATGCAATTTGGAATTATATACCACCCCTAGTAAAGTGGTGTTAGTAGTTAATCTTTTTTTTAAATATTTTATTTTATAATTAACTTAATTTCATATATCAGCCACAGATTCCCCTGTCCTCCTGCCCCCCCAACCTTCCCCCCAATCCCCCCCATTCCCACCTTCTCCACAGCAAGGTCTCCCATGGGGAGTCAGCAGAGCCTGGTACATTCAGTTGAGGCAGGTCCTAGTCCCTCCTCCCTGCACCTAGCCTGAGCAAAGTGTCTCACCATAGGCATTAGGTTCGAAAAGCCAGCTCATGCACTAGGGACAGATCCCAATCCCACTGCCTGGGGGCCCCTAAACAGTTCAAGTTGAACAATTGTCTCGCTTATCCAGAGGGCCTAATCCAGTACCATGGGGGCTCCTCAGCTATTGGTTCACAGTTCATGTATTTCCACTAGCTTGGCTAGTTGTCTCTGTACTTTTTCCAATTATGGTCACGATATCTCTTGCTCATAGAATCCCTCCTCTCTCTCATCGATTGGACTCCTGGAGCTCTGCCTGGGACCCAGCCATGGATCTCTGCATCTGCTTCCATCAGCCACTGGATGAGGGTTCTATCGTGACAGTTAGGGTATTCAGCCATCCGATCACCAGAGTAGGTCAGCTCAGACACCCTCTCAACTATTGCCAGTAGTCTATGGTGGAGTCATCCTTGTGGATTCCTGGGGACCTCCCTAGCACTCTGCTTCTCCGTATTCCCATGGTGTCTTCATTTATCATGGTATCTCATTCCTTGCTCTCCCACTCTGTTCCCATTCCATCTTGAACCTCCCACTCCCCTAAGCTCTCATCCCCCATCCCTTGCCCTCCATTGCCCCCCCTCACCACCAGTTTGTTCATGTAGATCTCATCCATTTCTCCATCGCTGGCCAATCCATGTGTACTTACTAGGGTCCTTCTTACTAGCTAGACTCCTGGGAGCTGTGGGTTACAGTCTGGTTATCCTTTGCTTTACATCTAGTATCCACTTATGAGTGAGTACATACCACGTTTGTCCTTCTGAGTCTGGGTAACCTCACTCAGGATGATATTTTCTAGTTCCATCCATTTGCCTGCAAACCTCATGATGTCATTGTTTTCTCTGCTGAGTAGTACTCCATTGTGTATATGCACCACAGTTTCTTTATCCATTCTTCAGTTGAGGGACATCTAGGTTGTTTCCAGGTTCTGGCTATTACAAATAATGCTGCTATGAATATAGTTGAGCATGTGGCCTTGTGGTATGATTGAGCATTCCTTGGGTATATGCCCAAGAGTGGTAAGCTGGGTCTTGAGGAAGATTGATTCCTAGTTTTCTGAGAAACAGCCATACTGATTTCCAAAGTGGCTGTATAATTTTGCATTCCCACCAACAGTGTAGGAGTGTTCCCCTTGCTCCACATCCTCTCCAACATAAGCTGTCATCAGTGTTTTTGATCTTAGCCATTCTGACAGGTGTAAGATGGTATCTCAGAGTTGTTTTGATTTGCATTTCCCTGATGACTAAGGATGTTGAGCAATTCCTTAAATGTCTTTCAGCCATTTGAGATTCTTCTATTGAGAATTCTCTGTTTATCTCTGTAGCCCATTTTTAATTGGACTGTTAGATATTCTGATGTCTAGTTTCTTGAGTTCTTTATATATTCTGGAGATCAGCCTTCTGTCAGATGTAGAGTTGGTGAAGATCTTTTCCCATTCTCTAGGCTGTCGTTTTGTCTTATTGACCATATCCTTTGCCCTACAAAAGCTTCTCAATTTCAAAAGCTTCTCAGTTTCAAGAGGTCCCATTTATTAATTGTTGCTCTCAGTGTCTGTGCTTCTGGTGTTATATTTAGGAAGTGATCTGTGGTGCCAATGCATTCAAGACTGCTTCCTACATTCTCCTATCAGGTTCAGAGTAACTGAATTTATGTTGTGATCTTTGATCCACTTGGACTTAGTTTTGTGCACGGTGACAGAATCTATTTGCAATCTTCTACGTGGTGATGTCCAGTTACGCCAGCACCATTTGTTGAAGATGCTTTCTTTTTTCCATTGTACAGTTTTGGCTTCTTTGTCAAAAACCAGGTGTTCATAGGTGTGTGGATTAATATCAGGGTCCATTGTCCATTTCCTTTAGATTTTTCAATTTTGTGGTGTACAGGTTTTTGAAGTATGACCTGATGACTCTGTGGATTTCCTCATTGTCTGTTGTTATGTCTCCATTTTCATTTCTGATTTTGTTAATTTGGATGCTCTGTCTCTGCTTTTTGGTTAGTCTGGATAAGGACTTGTCTATCTTGTTGATTTTCTCAAAGAACCAACTCATTGTTTCATTGATTCTTTGTTTTGTTCTCTTTGTTTCTATTCTATTGATTTCAGCTCTCAATTTGATTATTTCCTGGCATCTATTCTTCCTGGGTGACTTTGCTTCTTCTTGTTCTAGAGCTTTCAGCTATGCTGTTAAGTCACTAGTGTGAGATTTCTCCAACTTCTTTATGTGGGCATTTAGTGCTATGAATTTCCCTCTTAGCACTGCTTTCATAGTGTCCCATAAGTTTGGGTATGTGGTGTCTTCATTTTCATTGATCTCTGTGAAGTCTTTAATTTCTTTCTTTAATTCTTCCTTGACCCATTGGTGATTCAGTTGAGCATTATTAAGTTTCCATGAGATTGTAGGCTTTCTGTAATTTTTCTTGTTGTTGAAATCTAACTTTAAACCATCATGGTCTGATAGAATACAGGAGGTTATTCCAGTTTTTTTGTATCTGTTGAGATTTGCTTTTTGACCAAGTATGTGGTCGATTTTAGAGAAGGTTCCATGGGGTGCTGAGAATAGGGTACATTCTTTTTTGTTAAGGTGGAATGTTCTGTAGATATCAATTAAGTCCATTTGAGTCATGACATCAGTTAAGTCCTTTAGGGCGGTAGCCCATGCCCTTAATCCGATCACATGGCAGGCAGAGTCTTCTTGTGGTCAAGGACACAGCCAAGGGTAGTGACTCTTGAGTCTTTAATCCTAGTATCAACCATAGAGACCAGGAGGTCTGTATAGACAGGCAGTGATAAGGAAGTCATGTGGCTGGGCTCAGAGCCAATGAGAAGCAGTACAGGAAAGCAATAAAACTCAAGACACACAGGAAGAAGGTCTCTCTCTCAAGGGAAGGACAGCAGTGAGTAGTAAGATAAGGTGGTCTTGGCTCTTTGTTAGTGCTCGGATCTCTTGGGCATTTAACTCTGTTTTTGGCTCTGTGTTTCATATTTAATAAGACCATTTAGAATTTTGTCTACAATAAAATATAGGACTGTCAGGTTGGATAAGGAAGCAATTCTACCTTCATGTATTAAAAGCAGAAACTGCTTAAGAATATAAGGATGAAAATTATATATCATTTAAACACCAATTGAAAGAAAGTTTGAAATTTTTCATTAGTACCAAATTTAATTTATCTTGGATTCAAAATTATTTTGTGGTATTGAAATGGCTAATTTATCAAGAGCATAGAATCCAAAATGATTTCTCAGTGGATCTTCAAAATATATTTACTAAAAAGTTTTTTAAAATGCCCACAAAGAGGAGAAATCAATGATTATCATTAGGAATTTCAGTACCATACTCTCTCAAGCAGTCTCCTAATTAGTAAAGACTTTTAAGCCTTGAGCAGCACAATGCACTTGAAATAACAGACATTAATAGAACATGCTGTCTAACATAGCAAGAACACATATTCTTCTCAAGCACCCAAACAACAGTCAAGATAGTCTATCTCTGGGCCCTTCAGATAACTCACAAGTAGTTTGTAGTATTCTTGTTATACAAAGAATGTTCTTTGATCATAATGGAATTCCATTAGTGAGATACCTCTAGCATCCAGCAATAGGAAAACAACCAAAACAAGAACATGTAATTTGAGACAAAAATCTTGTGTTCAGAAACAGCACATAGGTCAAAGTAGAAACTAAAAGGGAAAGTATTCTCAGTGGGATCAGAATAAAACCACAATTTAAAGTCAAAGCAAGCAGGACTATTAGGAAAATTGGAATAAATGCAATTTGAAAAGAGCAGAAGAACAATAGAGGAAGTCAACAAAAACAAAAGCTGTTCTTTATAAAAATATTGTTGAACCTCTAGTGAGAAAATTAGGAAAAATGGAGAAAAAGCAAATACATTTGAAATGAAATGGGAGTGATGAGAACAGGGCCTCTGTACACTATGAGATTATCAAGAGCAACTCCATTACATATCAATATAGTGAACGTTTAATGAAGTGAATAAATCCCTGAATGCTACAAATAAGGAAAGTTCTCACAAGAGCTTAGAGTCCCCATAACCTTTGACTTTGTTGTTTACATATACCCCAAACATGACCCCGTAATCATACTACCAAATCCTGACAGTGAAGGAATAGACTATTTAAATTCCATTCAAGTGCTTCCCATTCATTCTGTCGGAAACATCAGCTTGATAGTAAAACCATAGAAGGAAATAATAAGTCAAGGAAATTAAGAAACAAAACTTCTCCCAGACTTAGGTGGAAAATTGGTTTTGTTCAGAAGATTATTGTGATAGAAAAGGAAGAAGTAAACCTAATGTTATTCATAGAGGAAATGATAATGTAGAAATACTGATAGAATATATCCAAAAGTCAAATTAATGCACATCCATTTAGTGAGTTCATATTAAACAAAACCAATGTACTTAACCTATTTTATTTATAAATTCTAGCAACAATTGAAATTTGAATAGAAGACTATCAGTTACAGTAATATCAAAATGCTTAAGCACGAACTTAATAAAAGCTGTGCAAGCCCTGCAAAGTATAATAATACCCTTCTCTAAAAACTTAAAGACTGGAACAAATGGAGAGCTGTACTATCGTCGTGAAAAAGCCTGCGGGGTTGGGGATGTCAGTCACTTGTAGAGCACTTGCTGGCAATCAAAAGGCCTTGGCTTCTATTCCTCCACCACATAAACAAAACCTCAAACAAACCTTCAGCCTGTTGTAATTAATTATGATATTGGGGGGAAGTTCAGATTGTCCATTGTGAAGTTAGTGAGAGTTTTGACTTGGCAGGAAATGGCAACTTTTGGCAAATGCTTTTTCCTGTGTTTGTTAAGAAAAACAAACCCATTTGTCTAGTTTATTCTACTAATATGGTCAATTATATTAACAAAATTTCCAATGTTAAATCAAGTCTAATATGGTCAATTATATTGACAAAATTTCCAATGTTAAATCAAGTTTCAGGTATTTGAGATGACTAATTCTGGGGATCCAGTGTTGAACATTATCACTACAGCTAACAATAATGTATTATATAATAATATATAATATACATCAGTTACAATACAATATACAGTAATATATATATACATATATATATATACACACAAATGTATTTGCTAAGCACAGAGATACATAGTGCTGTCCTCACAAAATACAAAAGAACATGCTAACTATACAAGAGGAAAACTATAATAATAATTAGCTGTGTCATGACAATTATTTCAAACTGTATATAGGTACCAAAGCAACAATTTGTGTATCTTAAATATATACAATTCTTGTTCCCCATTTATGCCTAAATAAAGCCAAGAAAATGATAAATAATTCTATCATCCCAGGGATAAGCCCTATTAATCTTTATATATTATCTCAAGGCTTTAAAGCAGTGGTCCTCAACCTGTGTGTCGTAATAACTTTGGCAAACCTCTATCTCCAAAAATATTTACATTACAATTCATAACAGTACAGTTACAAAGTAGCAATGAAAATAATTTCATGGTTGGGGGTCACCACAACATGAGGAACTGTATTAAAGAGTGGCAGCATTAGGAAGGTATCAACTTAGATGCTAACCTTAACATTCAGATATTAACAGGAATTATGGAATATGTTAAGGACCATTATTTATTTAACTGAATGTGACATATATCAAGCCATTTTTGTTTTCCATTCATGATGAGGATTACAAGTGTCTGTTAAACTTGATTTATATGAAGCATTTATTTTAATGGATTTCCTAAACTTGAAGCCCTTCATATTCCTTCATCAATAAGTGAATGAGTTATCATGAGATAATTTTTTTTGTGCTAAAAAAGTAACAATTATTTAACTCTGTCAACATTGAGTTTGATCTAAAGTCCTTCATTTTATTTTTTATTTTTTATTTTTAAATGTGAAACGAGATCTCACACGTTCCATGCTGCCCTGGAACTCACTATACAGCTGGGGATGACCTTAAACTCCTCTTCCTCCTGTCTCCACCTCTGGAATTCAGTTACTACAGATGTTTGTCACCAAGCCAGGTTTGGATAGGTTGGATTGTGATTTGACTTAGCTTTGTGGGTATTTTTTTGTTTGGCTCTGTCCTTTGGATTGGTGTTATATATTTTTGCAGAATGAGTTGTGTGTAGGTATCCAAGGAAATGAGAGTGCCAGAAATTGAATCTCTCATAATCCCCCCCCCCAAATCCAAGCAGAAGGGACGCAAATAAATACACGGAAACCCACATCCACAGCTTAACTAAAAAGTAGAAAGTATACAAACTTTAAAATCTGTAAATGGAAAAGCAATCATCGTTTGCAAAGGCTTCTCCCACTTTTCTTCATTACAGAGCACCAAGAGAATGGTTGGAGGAAAGACTGGAGTAGCACGCCGCAGACAGAGAACTGACCTGAAACCTTGAGCTGCTAGAGAAGCCCATCCTGCGTGCAGATGCAGCAGAAGAGTCCCAGTTGGTGCAAGTCGTACTCCAAGGAACTGCACGAGGAACTAAGATGATGAAAATCAGCAGCCACAGCTGAGCTAGAATGAACACGAAGTCCAAATGTCACGTGACTTAACTTACCTGGAAGTAGAAATTTTGACAAATCCCAAGTATGTCAAGTACTCCTGGTGCCTCCTCCCAGAGAGAAAGGGAAATCTGGAGAAAAGAGCATGGAGATAGAAGATGGGGTCTAACGGAATGCCAAAAATAAATATGAAGTAATTGTCAGCCAAACTCAGGCTACATTGTAAGACCTTCTCTCTCTCTCTCTCTCTCTCTCTCTCTCTCTCTCTCTCTCTCTCTCACACACACACACACACACACACACACACACACACACACGCATTACATGAAGGTAGGGGGCATAATTATTGGGAAAGAGGTGTCCAGAAGAAGTGAGAGAGGAATAAGAGAAAGTCATGATGAATAAATCACAATATATTCTATATAAGTATGTAATTATAAAATATTTCAAAAATTGTGGACAAAACAGAAATCCTAGAATAGCAAATATTTACTACAAGGAAGAAATTAAAATGAACCCCTGATTTAGGGTAAGACTTCAAAAGTCATGACTTCCGGTTTAAAAAAAATGGTGAGTAATTTTCCTGTGAAGAATGGGTAGTAAAAAAGATATCAAGTAGAAGGGGGAAATGCAGGACTTTAAAAGAGCAAAGCAAAACAAAATAAAGCAGGAAAATACAGTCCATAATATGCCCACTGCCCCATATCATTTTTCAAAAATGAAAAGTAGAATTATGCTGGAAAACAAACAGAAGAGGGCGCCCTTGATCTACGAATGGTCTAAATTAGCATAGGTCTGTTGGTTGATCTGGCAAAAACACAGCCGTTGATTCTAGGAGGAAAGGAAAGCTAAGCTCCTCTGTCGATGAAATGCTCACCCCTGACAAAGCGATGATGGTAAAGAAAGTAAAAGAACACTCCTATATAAGTTTGCTTTTGTTAAGGTAACAAAGCATCACCCACCCACTGACTCAGAACAACACAGAGTAATTTTGTTTTTTCAAGACAAGGTCTTACTCTGTAGCCCAAGCTGGTCTCAAACTTAACTATCTAGTGCCCACAGAGGACTTGAGTTCCTAACAATATTCTCGCCTAAGCTTTCCAATTCTAGGGTGACAGACATGAAGCGATCATTCCCACAACCCAAATGGGAAACAGAAAAGCAGCACATAAATATATACATGCATGTTGATATTTAAGTATATACAAAGAGAATAATAATATAAATAGATTATCATAGATTTGTAGAGGAAAGCAGTCTGTAATGGGTAAAATAAAAGAGACTATTGCTTCTGGAGGCATTAATTAAAAATCCATTCCTTACTTGTTTTTATATTCCAGAGGCTCAAAGCACTGTGGTCTCTTTTGTCTTTAAAGGGTAATCAAATGTAAAAAGCATAAGTTACTGTAAAGAACTGTTTGGTAGACTAGAATTGGAGGCATTACTATGAACAAGCAAAGAGCATGATGACAGATGGAAGGCCTGAAGGAGGAATAGATTTGAGTGTTCATGTGTATAGGTCTACATGACAGGGCATGCATTGCTGTGCTTACGTGTATTTCCTAGTCCTGATCACTCAGAGCAGCTAGAAGCAGTTTCACTATAGACATGGTGAATACACTGAATACTCAGCTCTTAGCTTGAAAAGGCCATTTTCCACTAAAAAGAATTAATTCTTCGGAGAAATGACTGACCTCAGAGCCCAAACTGGGAAAGTACATGATGAACTCAGAACATCATGTTCTGTGGAAAATATGAACTGAGCAAGAGACAAGGTAAGGGACAGAGGGTGTGCAATTAACTAAATCAGGTACAAGTTGAGTATCAGTCTAAATTATGGTAGTCACGGATCATAACCCATTCAAAAGCAAGAATCCATTATGCTGAAATAAATTATTGTGAAAGAGAAAAATCTGTTCCTTACTGTGGCTTATGAACAAAGGACACAGAAGGGACAATGGAGTTAGAAAGTGACAGTTTGGTAGTCCTCATCGCAACAACCAAATTAAGCAAGAATGAAAATGAACAATGGATGCTAAAGCTAAGAATAACGTTGATGATTAGGCAATTAATTGCATACTTGCCGAGTTATCTTCCAAAAGATACCTGCTCTATATAAAAAGGAAAGAATCTTACTTCATGGTAGAAAAAAACAGCAGCCCAGTCATAACAAAAGTAATCATAAAATTAATAGCAATGGGACACACTGTCATATTTTGCCTCTTGATATGATGCTCTGGGAACTAATGATTTCTGTGATAGTTCCAAAATATGCATAGCTGAAAATCATGAGGAGATGTCAGACAAACCCAAATTGAGGAACATTATGCAAAATAGCTACTGTGCACTCAGAATTATCAAGATCATAAAAGAGCCAGGTGTGGTGTCACAGGCCTTTAATTCCAGTCAGCATTTGGGAGGCAGAAACAGGTGGATCTCTATAAGTTCGAGTCCAGCGTGGTCTACAGAGTGAGTTCCAAGACAGCCAGGACTACACAGAGGAACCCTTTCTCAAAAACAAAAAAAAAACAAAAACAAAAAAA